>QFFA01008942.1:0-11997 GCA_003316565.1 Russula foetens | reverse complement strand
GGAGCGTCGAGCGTACGCGGCAGCCCTCTAAAGGAATTCTTAAAAGTACGCCCCCTTGCCACCCGTGTTTGTTCATGTTAAGACGGATATATTTGCCCACAGATGCTGATGGTTACGACCAACACAATTTTATGGATACACCCACAAACTACAGCCGTCTCCGATCTAACTCATACAACTCGCATCCCGCCAGAGCCCACGAGCTCGGTCCTCTCGCCCGCATTCCATCACCAAACCCGGACCATATCGATGGCCTACGTCATCCTGCTGCTTCGTCCGGATCATCAGGATTCCTTCCAGCACTCTCGTTCGAAGATGACGAAGGAACACGGCCCTCATCAGAAAGGACGCTTTTCAACCACCCGAACCTCAATTCGAGCGCACCGGTGCTGAGTACGATGCTTTCCTCGCCACCCACACTTGCCCACCGTTCTGCGACGACTCCGGTGAAGCGACTTGCGTTTGCGAATAACTTGAGTGTATACGACACGTTCGCTTCTAGCGTGTACGACCGCCGCAGCGAGCCCGCGACGTGGAGCAGGCTCACGCCCGCACTCGCTCAGAGGATCAAGGAGGAGCTGAACTCGTTCAAGATGGAGGAAATGGAGGTACATGCCGCTAGCCGGATCCAGTACGCCTTCGTTTGTAGCTCGATTTCAGTCTGCTGACGTTTCCACTGGCTCTCCAGTACCCAATTCTTTGTCTGACGCCGCTGCCCAGCTTAAATGTCGCATTTCCCCCCTTTTTTTCTCTCTGAACATTCCGCTGTTTGTGCACGATTTGTCCCGACACCAATCTCACGCCCGTTACCCTTACTCGGCATTTAAATAAGCACCTCCACGCAGCGTACGTTTCACATCTCGCTATCATCCCGCGCCAAGATCCTTCGTCCAAACTTTCAAACCCGTTTTACCCCGTCTCTTATACCCGTCCATTGTAACGCATAATGACGCACGGTGCCTGCCGTTCCACTCCACTCCTCCTCACCTGCCTCCACGTCCGTTGTGTACCGTAGCTCACCCACTCGTTTACACCCTCATGCATCGCTCTTGGATGGACCTTATTTTTTCCTCCCTCATCATCATCCTTCTCAACCTTTCTCAATGTGCTTGCTAACCCTACTTCCACTTCCACTCTCCCCCCCTCCTCCCACCCGTGACCACCGCCACCGCGCCTGTCGATATCTTTTCTGGTGCTCTCTTGTTTTTATTTGTCTGCATGTCACAATCATCCATAGCGGGTCCCTCTGTGCATAGTGCAATAACATTAAACAAGGGAAGTGTTGAGCTAGCTGCATAATCTATTCAGTCTCGTCCTGCTGAGAGTGATCCGACTATCGCCAATACATCGGTGCTCTGGCACCCCCAGAATGATAAATCTACCTCTTTCCTCCAGAGTGATCGGCCAGCGGGCGTGGGCTGGAAAATTTCTGCATGTGGGGGGACTAGGATTTGCCCCTCCCCTTTTTGACTTTGACTGTATGTAAAGGATTCTACAGTCTCACGGCTGTGCAGCTCGCGCATGTCGAGAGAGAAGGTTGATTGATTCTAAATAGGGATTATGGTAACATCCGTAGCAGAATCTGTATCTCTAATGTACGAATGCTTCAATGCCTTCCTCCAGACCTTAGTGTGCGTGGTTCTTGTGGTGTTCTGTGTGTGTTACAAATGAACGGAATAATGAGATACAATTTCCCTTGTGAACACAATCAAACGTACTCAGGTGCACTGAACCACGCCGAAAAAAGGGATTAAAGATGTGAGATCAATCAATATGCGGGAACGAGTCGACAATGAGGGGACACGCACTCTGGTAGTCGATGGTGTACCCAAGTCCGAAAATGGCCAACATGGTGAACACGATGGGCGAGGCCGAGGCATTCTTGCCGTTGAAGTAGCGCGCCTTGATTCCGCCAGCAGCAGTGCCAGGCGGAGAGCCCTTGGGGAGCTTAGAGTAGAACGCGACGAGGGGGCCAAGGTCCGCACCCTGCCCCTTCGACTGACGAAAGACAATAGGCAGGGATGAATCAGAAAAGATAGTCCGACTCTGAGTCGTCGAGTCAAAACCGAAAGGAAAGCTCACAAGGATAGAAGGAGAGGCAATTTTTGGGGGGACGAGGCCCGAGAGTTGTCGACGGACAAGGGAGACGTGCATCGTGTTGGGGTTCGCAGTTTCGCAGAGCAGAAGTTCGCAGTTTGTGCTCTGCGCTGTCTTGGCCTCAGCTCGTCGTTCGGTTTCCGGCTTTGTCCGAAATATTAGTCAGACAGACAGCGCGTCTCCCACTGATCACGTTGAGGAATGAAATGAGGAGTAACTTGGACAGGAGTCGCACCTCTCCTCTGTACTCTGTACATACCATGGCATGGTACTAACCGTAACGATGTCTCAATTGCATTATTTCTCACCGCCCTTTTCTGGTGGCAGGGTCGGACGCAATGTTTGGGCCCCCAGATGCACGTTATGCCTCGAAACCCCACTACTCAACGTTAATATCTTGTTTACATGTGGCATGTCTCTCGGCTGCAGTTCTGGGTCTATCTTCTGGCTTGGATGCTTGAAATTTGAGGCCCATGCAACTGGAGACCGAAGATCATTTATCACGAACACGGCGCTATCGTAGATATATACTTCTGATGAAGTTGCAGGTTCAGTTCCACGTCCTGGGTATTTCCTTTGACCCTGCATTCATCCCACCAGGACACGCCGCAAAGAAGCGTCAACATGTGGACGCCTGGGATGGTCGTTTTCACGGCCTCTGTGAGCACTCATCTCGACGAACAAGGCAGTTTTATTCTGCCGGCACTTTCTACCTGTGAGGCGCTCTCTGACGTTTTTTTTTCAGGTAACATTCATTTGTATTTGTCCTTCGCGTTGTCTCCTGGGCGTAGGCGCTTGTACTAAGCTTATTTTGCTAGAGGCCAACGGCACAATTGCTCCCAACGGAAGCGTCGATGACGTGGATTAGCCAACTTTATAGCTATAGTGCAGCCTCCCCTCCCGTTTGGGAGCGGAGGTGGGGCACAGAGAGAGGCCGATCTTAAGTTGTATATGTACCGCCTTGCCATCATCTCCATCAATACAATTAGGAGCTGGGTGTCATGGCGCTAGGTGACTGACGCACGGTATTCCCTATCGGGTTCTCATAACGACTATGTAGTACTGTAGCTTGGGTTCCATAGAAACCTTACAGTCTAATACGTCGATCACCTGTGCGGTCGATAGGACTGGGGAGCATGCGAGTATGTACCTCATGTCTGCAACTGCGCAATGTGAAATATGAAATATAGCTCTGATTGGCATTCGACGATCGTCGTCAAAGACCCAGGCATTGACCTGAGGGTTCTATCTACACGCCGCGCAACCGGAATTCCAGAAAGGTGTCATCCGAAAGGCACCATATCCGGCGACCACTTTACCCATCCCTCGTTCGAAAGAGTGTCCCAAGTGCCGTTGGTATGTATATACCGTGACCACGAGTGAGCTTGAGGGCATTCTGCTGGCCTAGTGCCACTGCCACTGCTGCCAGTGTGTGATCAAGTACAAATCCCTCCACCCGCGATACGCCAGTCCATACCAAATGGCAACAGTGTTTGCTCGACTATCGGGATATCGCGCTACTGAAGCAGATGGGTGAATTATGTGGCAGTTCTCGAACGTGCTATTAGTACTAACATAGCCATCGTGATAGACTCGGAGTCATTTTTCACCTGTCACTTAGATATCATATACTGTATGTTACAGCAGTGGTGGATCCACCGCAGTCGCAACAACAGTCAGACAGGTTCGCCTGCTTCCTCTCCCCACGGGGGGAGGGCGCGGTACGATGTCCAATTCGTAGATTTACACGAGGCACAAGACAAGGTAGAAGAGGGCCGCCCTTTATTCGTAAATAAACACACAACAGTGACACTTCTTTGGTCATGGGCATACACCAGCAGTAGATCATACTGTAGCTAAGTAAGGAGTGGCATCGGGGCGACATTTGCGTGGAATGGGACCAGCGCGTCGGCATGTGTGCATGTGAGCTTTTACGGAGTCCTCACTGAGTCCTCCGAGTCTCGGCTCTCTCTTTGTGGACGGCGCCCCGATTGAATCGTGGGTGACGTCCGCTCTCACAATGAACAACTTTTTGGAATAGGACCTTCACACGAACATCGTCTGAGGTGATGGGGAAAACGCCACGTACATGCCTGTGTGGAGTGTTCTTCGCATCTGATACATCATGCCTGCACCCTGCACAGCCTGACCGATCCCGCTGTGCCCTGGCGTTGACTCGACATCCCAGTTCCTGGTCAATGAAGGATGGCATAATCCGAACCACTTGATAAATCGGTTTGTAAGGTAACATCTTGTAAGAACGAGTTTCATGCGTCAATCAATGTTAGGGTCATAGTGCGCGTACGTCCAAGCTGTGGGCATTAAGTACTTGCCATAAGCAAGGTTGGGTTCAACGACGACGGTGTGATAGGTGTGATACCCCTCATTCCTATCGGTGGCCCTTCCCTGCGCTCATGATTCGCTACGCTCAAATTACTACTCCTAAAAAGGGGTAATGACGCGGTTCTATCAAACGATCATGGGGCTACGAATGGAAGGATGCTGTTATTCTACATGACAATGATTGCAAGACAAGGATAGATAAGGCACATAACCTCGCGAAGCGGCACCAAACAATTCCGACAATGACCCAACCAAAACTGCCAGTAACCACTCAATTCAATCCCACGATGGAGACGTACTGTACGCATGGCTACGACCGGATCCGTTTTGCTGCGTTTGTGCAGGACTCGACGGTGACCATTGGGGCGAGGTCGGACTATACGCCGGAGATGCTGGGGCTAAAAAAAGGGTGAGTTTTCTCTGCTAGTACGTAATGCATCGTACTCACAATAGGCGGGAGACGCTGGGGAATAAGCAGGGGATGTGGGTGCTTGTCTAAGGTGTGAGTACCAAAGTATTAGGAGGATTATGAGCACGTACAATACTTGGGGGATGATGGTGAGGTCGGCGAGGTTGGTGAATATTTCGGCGAAGCCGGGGTCATCAGCGCGGGGGCTGGGGGATAGGTTAGCAAGAGGATTATACTGGCAAGGTAATTGACAACACGTTAACTCACATGCTACGGATTGAAGAGGATGAAGAGAAGTGGTCAGCTGTGGGCAAATTCGCAGGCTTGGCAAAACTTACTGGGTGAGTCTAGTAACATTACTCGTCAGACGGTACGATGATGTAGAAAGAAACTGTACTCACAGCGTGGAGAAGCTGGACTGAACGAAGGGCTTGTGGGGGAGTATCGCGGAGATGAGGGACTGAAAGATGGCGACTGTGGTGAATAGCGTGGGGATGTCGGTGAAAATGATGGTGATGTCGGCGAGTACCGTGGGCTAGTCGGCGAGTATCCAGGCGATGATAAATTAAGAGCCGGAGAAGTTGGGGAGTATGTCGGAGAAGTGGGCGCACGACCACGATCGTAGAATGGTGACGTAACGTATGGGGAAGTGCTGAATGGCGAGGTCGCACCCGCGAACGGTGACTGCGGAACGTAAGGCGATGTCGGCGAGTATACGTTCGGCGAACTCGGACTGTAGCCGGGAGCTGCGGGTGACATCGCACCAGCATGACGGGGACTCTGGCCGAAGCCACGGTATGCAAAGTTTGCCGACTCTTCGCCTCCGTTCGATGCGAGAGGGGAGAACGCAGCAGCCTCGCCTTTGTAGCTCTCTTGGTTCCACATAGGTGAGTTGCTGTCGTATGGCGTCATCGCAACTTGCCCCGGAGTCATACCGGCGTCCACTTGTGCTGATAGCATGCTCTGCATCGGCAGTCTGTGGTCAACAATAACATCCTTCAGCATATCCATGTCGAGCGCCACCTCAAAGGCCCCAGTGCCCATAGGGGCCATCTGACCAAACATAACGTTCTCCGCGATGCCGTGGCAGTCGTCTCTCTCGCCAACAGCCGCGGCCTCCATTAGAATCTCGACAGTCTCCTCAAATGATGACCGCATGAGGGCTCCAGTGTCAGCGCGATTAATACCATGTCGGGTGATTGCCATGAGGTGGCCGCGCTGCGTCATCAAGTCGCAGAGCAGCGCTAGGTGTCTGTAATTGACGTATGAACCGTCAAATTCGATAACATTGCGGAGTTCTTTCATGATTGCCGCTCGCGCTGCCTCGATGCCAAGGACGTTGAAAATCTCGACGCAGTTATTAGAGTACGTGCGTGTGAAGTCGACGCCCTCTAGGCACATCACCTGTTTCAAGTTGGTGCCATCCGTTTCGAGGACCCATTCCTTGTAATCGTCCCCGCCCGAAACGATGCTGCCATCTTTCTCAATGACGGTCTTGTCATGTTTCATGAGGAATACGCGACGAATACCCTTGACACCACGTAGGCTGATCGAGTTCAGCATCGTATTCTCCAATTGACGCAGAAAGATATCTTCCTCTATCGTCCCGATCCCATCGTCATCCTTGTCGGCACCGCCAAGGACGCGACAGCGGATGACGAGCTTCTCGGAGTTATCCTCGCTCCAGATTACGAACAAGTCCGACTTGAAATTCTCTTTGATCTTATTGGCGACAAACTCCATGGTCAATTTGCGGTCGATCATTTTGGCGCGGTCCATCTCGAGACGAAGAAGCCATGGGGACTGCAAGTGTAACTGTTGCTCCATTTCCTCGTCAGGGATAGCGAAGAAGGCTTCGACGAAGACTTGATCTTCCTCGATTACGGTGGACTGAGGGTCAGGGTCGTACCAGATTTCGACTGCAGCAGTGACGGTGCGAAGGGAGGTGTACGCAAGCTCCTGCTGTACATTCTTCGCCAATTCAGCCGATACACTTAATTCGGGCTGCAAAAACACCGTAAGCGATGGGGTCTTGATATTTGTCGCAACGTTTATAATCTCCTTTAATCGGGGAACACCAAGAGTGACGTTCTTGCTGGAGACACCAGCGTAGTGGAATGTGTTGAGGGTCATTTGCGTGGCAGGTTCACCGATAGATTGCGCAGCAAGGGTACCACACATCTCCCCCGGATTGATAAGCGATTGATTAAACTTCGTCTCCACTTCGCCGAGAACCCAATCGAAAGCCTCGCGAGTCAGATGGTATTTCTCCAAGACCCGCCGGGCGGCGAAAGTTGCTCGCAGATGCATGCAGAAGTTTAGAGTTGCGTTCGCTTGGCACTCATTGCTGATCGAGTCCTCGTTCCGCACGACAACAAGCTTTGTCTGCAACCCCTTGACCATGTCGATAATATAAACAGGATCGAGGTCACTTGGTTTGCGCCGGTCGATGTGAAAGATTTGGATAGCGTTTTGTACAATGCGCTGTAGATTGACAGGTAGGTAATGGGGGATGTTGGCGGGAGTGCGTGGGAAGATGAACTCGCGTAGAGTTCGGCGATCTTCGAGTAATTGAGCATATTCTTCGTCTAGTCGAGCTTGAAGCTCAAGAGAACTGTCATCGATGCCAACCTGGAGCACGCCCGGAAGGAACCCGCCAGCTGGATCCGTGACGTCTACCCGATAATTGTGCTCGAACTCTCGGTTATTGAGATGGAACGTTTCAATGCGCTGCCGCTCGATGAAGGCACCATCCATTCCATCTTCTCCATAGACGAACTGTAGCACATCTCCCAGAGAGTTCCGCACAGTCCCATCGTAGTTCACCATCACGTCTTCGAGGGCTTTTACGAGGCGACGCTGAATGTAACCCGTTTCGGCAGTCTTAACGGCCGTATCGATTAAACCTTCGCGTCCGGCCATGGCATGGAAGAAGAATTCTTGTGGAGTGAGACCTCGAAGATATGAGTTCTCGACAAAGCCTCGTGCTTCGGGACTGAAGTCGTCCTTGGTGAAATGGGGAAGTGTCCGATGTCTGAAACCGAATGGAATGCGACGACCCTCGACAGACTGTTGTCCTACGCAGACGGACATCTGAGAGATATTGATGAACGATCCCTTAGAGCCGGCAACCACCATTTGCTTGACGTTATTGTCGTCCTTCAAGTGAGTCTGTGCATGTCGACCGGAGTCATCTCGGGCTTTGTTGAGTTCGAACTCCACACTGCTTTCGAAAGATTCTCGAATGGTCATCCCAGGCGACGGTTTCAACTGGTCTTTTTGGGCCTGTTGGATGAGATTTCGAACCTTCTCCTTCTGTTCGGATATCTTTGTATTGACGAACGACATCGTCGCTTTATCCGCAATTGTGTCCCCAATGCCGATACTGAACCCATTGTGGAAAAGCCAGTAATTGACGATGCATTGGAGCCCCGTGAAGAGCGTCCGCGTTGCTTCTGGTCCTTTCTCGCGAAAAACAACGTGTACAAGGCCACCTTGTGATGCGCCAACAGTCTTCTTCTCCACAACGCCGAAAATGATTTCGCCATTCTCGATAAGCATGCCGTCATCGGACACTGGGTTCGGAGATGGTTTATCCGGGGCACGAAATATGTTGATACCCCGGGGGATGGTCATGCTAAGGATTTGCTTCCCGGTCCAAAGGGGCTTTGGCTTGATGATGGCGGGCGTCGGCACAGTTCCATCCCAGTCCGGCACCCAGAGCATGATGTTTTGCACTTGGTTCCAGTCCAAGAAGCAATCTCGCAGAGTGAACTTGCGGATACCACATAGGGTGTCTTGTACGATACCCATAACTGGTTTATTAGCTTGTGGGGAGATAATCTATTGCCAGGATTAGCGATCAATGTTACGGGGAGGAGTCGGAGAACTCGCTTGTCTTGGTACCCAAGCTATCTGACTCAGTTCTGCACGGGTCTCCTCACTTTGGGGAACGCTAACAAAAATGTCAGAATCAAGGTAATCATGCAAGATTGGGGACGTACTGCAAATTCATTTCGTCTCCATCAAAGTCCGCATTGTATGGCGGAGTGCTATACAAAGGTTACTAGGGGAAGGGCATCTGCTTATAATATACTTACACAGATAGGTTCAGGCGAAAAGCTGGAATGAAAAAAAATTAGACGATTGTGTGACATGTTTATTCCCAGAGAACTTACTGGAATAAGGCATTAGGCGCACACGGTGACTCATCATACTCATTTTATGCAACGATGGTTGGCGATTGAATAAAACAAAGCTATAAAAAATGAGGCCGCGCGTCATACCGACAAATGTGTTGTACTCACTCGCCATCCTTCAGATGGCGTTCCACAATCCATCCGTATTGTAGAAACGCGTCCGCTTGCTTGTTTCGGCGAAGATCGATTCGGTCGCCAGTATCTCGAACTACATATCGTGCTCCCGGATAAGCATTCGGACCCCTTCGGACAAGGTCCTGTAGATATGCGATATTGTATGGCGTCACTGAAACAGTGCCCATCAGCAGATGAAAGAGGGGGACAGGTAACCATGACTTACCCCGCTCAGGAAATGTCAAGGTCATCGCAATGGACTTTGGCACACCGACTTCGTCTAACTCCAGATTCGGATCACCCGTGATGACGGTCCGAGCCGAAAAATCGACGCGCTTTCCCATTAGATTGCCACGAAGGCGACCCTCTTTGCCCTTTAAGCGAGCGCGGATAGCTTTGACCGGACGGCCAGATTTTTGCAGCGCTTGAGGGATGCCTGCGATGTCATTGTCCATGTATGTGGCCACATGAAACTAGGTAACGTTCAGTGGCAAAGATTAGCAAAGGATCATACAACTGCACACACCTGGAGAAGCTGCTCATACTCAGTTACAATATGTGCAGGGGAGCCCTCTTGCTCGCTCTTTCGTACATTGGTAGATGCCTTGATAATCTCCCCAAGCTTGTACGTGAGATCGTCCTCGCTTCGCATCGTACCTCCGTCCACTGCGATACTTGGTCGAACGGGGGGCGGGGGTACCGGTAGAACGGTTAAAATCATCCACTCCGGACGAGCATATTCGTCAGAAAGCCCAAGGAGATGTAAGTCGGAATCAGATATCTTCATCAGGGTAGTATATACTTCCGACGGCGTGAACAGCCGCTTGTCTTGATGAACATTTTTTATGTCCTGGAGGGCATGTCAGCGTACAATACAATGTGGTACGTGATCACAAACCTCATCCTCATCCTTGGGCTTCTTGTATTGCAAAAACAACTTCAAGCCTTCTTTGCGGATCAGGGGTTGAAGGTGGCCGCATCCTCCGTGGCCCTTCTTAGGCTCATCGCCATCGAGATCACCCTCATCCCTCTGCTCGTCGGCCTCACAGACCATCTTACTTTTGCAATGGTTCCATACGATGGCCATGCGGGTCTTCAAATCCCGAACATGTCGGATCTTATCGGCGAAGTTGGGGTCCGACTTACAGCACACATTAAGAAATCGGAGATAGGGATAAGAGGGTTAGCCTGAATGCAGACGGGGCAATGGAACACCCTGGAACACCACAAAAGTCCCATATACACAATATGAAGAGCGATCAAGTGGCAAGCTGGGCTCATACCGCTCAACTGCGTCACAGCGAGGGTCGTCCAGCAGTCCAGCACAACAGTGGCACATCGAAGAATGGACCGCTGTATGTGGGCACATTTGCACTCCTTGCTCAGCCCCCATTTCACCACACAACTGCGTGTCCAACCAGGCCGAGCGGTGAAGGGGCCGACGCGGCGATCAAGCGATCGAAAACGCGCGTCAGCCGCGCTACGGGTGGAAGAACGCCACGATTGTCGAGGAACGAGCGCAGTGTGGGCTTGGGGTTCTCCACCATGGGTGGAGAGAGCCCCCAGAAAATTTGGGTGGTGGGGTGCGAAGCAAGTAGAAGCAAAGAACTCGCCACTCACGATATCGGCTTTCAGCTTTCCACAATTCACACATATACTCTCCAGGATCTTCTTTACTTTAACGATAAAACCTATGCGCGAGAATCAGAATGACAGAACGAGGTGATCACACATGCCACGCACCTGGATGGAATACCGGTCTAGCCAGTTCAATGTGACCGAAGTGTCCCGGGCACTCGGACATTGACTCTCCACACGTCTGACATTTGAAGTTACGGTCAATCGTGCCCATACGGGGATCCATCAAGCCGCCAAGCTTAGGTCTGTGGCCAGTTTCGTCCATGACCTCGGGATGCTCGACTTTGACGACAGAATAGGCCTTCTACAGAAGCGCCAAAAAAAATTTAGCGAGGCCATCGCAAAACATAATTGCTTACAATTTCCTCTGGAGAGAGGATGCCGAACTGAACCTCCTTCACTTTACGGATGGGGGCTGAGGAGTGTGCAAATTGATGACCTAACATGACTATACAGGAGGTGGGTGTGAACGGGTGCTATGGGGCTTGTGTAAAGGTCAGAGAAACAGGGAATTAGGGAGGTGTTAAAGGCCGGGGGGTAAGAGGGTGGGTTATTAGAGGGTACAATGACTCTAAAGGGACGCAGAGTTCAGATCCTGGAACTTTTTGTGTCGTTTTTTAAGGACGGAGAGAAGGCCAAGTGCAACCGGGCTTTGGGGCGAGTCACTGCAGAAGTGGTAGAAATGGTGCTGTTGGAACTGGAAGACACACCGCGTGTCTGTACCGTTCTATGCTCCGCGGGTGAAAGAATGAGAGCAGAAGTAAAGGCTGAACCGACAACCAATGACGGCGAGGTGGTTGTTCGAGGACAACCAGTGGTGACGGGCACGCTTGGAACTCCGCCCGAACTCATTTCCACAACCAAACCGGTGCCGCCGCACGTCGCCTTCTTGTGATTTAGTGATTAACAATAATAACATATCTGGTCATTGATTCACGCTCTTCGAGGACTGAATCGTGATCCCAATGTCTGACACATTCTTTCATAGCTGCTGCTTTTGTGCCGTTCTGGCATCTCGCCTAGGCCTGCGGGCGGGGTGTAATATGCTCGGTCGGAGCATGTGTCAGCAAACCAAATAAGAGACATACTGTACAGCCCTATTGTGAGTCACACACACAACCACTGGTCATCCCACGAAAAAACGACGTAAAAGATTATTTACGCGCATCAAGCACTCGGTGCAACTGTGAGTGGTGC
>QFFA01008939.1:0-17089 GCA_003316565.1 Russula foetens | reverse complement strand
TGATGGGGGAGTGGGGGGGGGATCATCCGAAGGCTGGCTCTCGTTGGCAGGTGAGAGTGGGGAAGCAAATGTGGCAGGACGGAGGACAAAAGTCGAAGGAGGGGTAGTCGGGGAATCCATGGGTTTGTCGGATGCATCGGATGGAGGGGTTGATGGTCGAGGTCGAGGTCGAGGAAATGAGGGTTGCATGACTGTCCAGTGTGCGACGTGAGGCCAAGAAACAAGCGAATAGGGGTAGGAAATAGCTCGAGTCTCGTTTCGCGAGGGTTGGGCGACGCCATGCGCTACTGCAGGGGTTGGTGTTTCATTTTCCGGCTTCCGACGCTTCACACTAGGCAGCTCAGGCGTAGGCTCATTGGATACGCGCTTCTTTTCCTTCTTGTTCTGAACGCCTGATGTGGTGAAAGTCTTCCGCTCTGCCCATGCTGCGATCGCTTCTGCCGGAAGGAGGAACGGAATACCGTCTATGCTGTGCTTGGCAATGAGTCGTTTCATCCAATCGCCAGGCAATCTCCCAAGGCGCCACTGGCCGGCAATTACAGAAAGGCGCGTTCCAGTGACCCAAGTAAACTCACTGCCTGTGAACGCGAGGTAAAATTGTGCGTCGCGTTTTGTGGTGCCATCCCACAAGGCAGGTGAGACGAGGGGGTGGATACCAACGGGAGGGTCATTGGCATGGACGCGTTCGTCGCCTTCCCATTCGGACCACTGACGCCCTTCCGTGCTGTAGCATACAAAGAGACGACAGAGAGATGCGTTTGGGGTATCGGCCTTTTTATCAAAGTCGAGAGGGATCTGGATCCAAACATCCCCCGGACGTGCTACTTCAGGGTCGGGTGGTTCAGGGGAGTGGAATTCCAGCCATCCAAGTTCGAGCTTTTTCGGATTCTTAGGAGAGATCCTCGCACGGTACGGACATCGCTCGGGGAGTGATGAGAACACGGTGGTGCGCTTTACGGCTGAATAACGATTGAGGCGATCCCGTTCGGTCATGTAATGGAGATAGGGAAGGTCCGAAGGGGGATCACCGACAGGAGGGTCCATTTTGTGCCGCTTGAGCTAGCGAATGGGAGGGTGAGTTAGACGGAGGGATTGAATCGACGTCAAGGAGAGCTGCGCACCATCAGCGGGTGAAAATGACCTGTATGGGATAGTTGGACTGTCTAATATATCGAATATTCTTGTAAAGGTACGTGCTGATGGACAGAGGAAGACAAGGACGCGTTTGGGGACTGTCGAGGTGACCGAGGAGCAGAGGCCGCGTCCCGTCGGGTCGGCTGGGAATCGCGTGCTTTCTTTCTCACGCTCTCCAAAGCGAGCCTATGGTCAAACACTGGCCACTCGCTTTATATCATGACTCATGCGGCCCTCCATTACGCGCTTTAATCATGTTACACGGGCCACGAGGGGAGGCACAATTTGATCTGGCTAGCTGTGGCGCACTACTGTAGGATGGTTTGCTTTGCACAAGGCTCATAAGAGAGAGAAAGGAATAAAGGTACTAGAGCGATCAGGCAGACCCGCAAGCACCGTCTTGGCCCCATTTGGGCTAAGTATCGGGTAGGATACGGTCACGGGGGCACCGGTGGGAGTGTGTGTGCGATAACGTAACGTGTGGTTGTCCCCCTCGAAACGTTTTCATCCTCTTGACTCTCCTCCTCTACAACGACTCTCGACACATTATATTATGATATGACCGCGACAGCTGTAACAGGTACGCATTCAATCACGCGTTTATTTCTCACCACCTGTCCTCACCCTCCTTTTCTCTTTTCCACCAACAGCCCCATCAGAAAGTTGGGACGACGATTTCGTCTTCCAGCGAGCCAAGGATCTCCCTAACATTCGAAAGTCTGAATCGGACGATCCACGCTGGTCAATCTCAACTTCTTCCAAAGATTGGCTCGCCGACCCCCTTCTCACCCATCATTCCATGTCCTCCCTTCCCCGTCTCGATGTTCACCCTTCCGTCGTGAGATTACAAGAGTGGGCTGAGCCCGGTCCTTCTACCCCTCCAAGGCATACAGTTGCTCACACCGAGAACTGGGATGACGACTTTGAGGACAAGGCAAACTCACCTGCTCGCCAACCGCCTTCTCGGCCGCATCACAGATCACCCAAGCTCCCAGAAATACCCGAGCCGGAGAACTGGGACGATGACCTGGATGGTAACAAGTTCGTTTCCCCGAAAAAGGACCAAGCCTGGGATTCGTCCGACGACGAGGATGGCCTCGACTTTGCCGACCAAGAGGACAAGACCGTCACCGCGCGTCCTCGTAGAAGCCCTCTCGGCAAGTTCTCTCCTCCTCCTCCCATACCACCCTTTCCACACCCACTGGAACCGGTCGGAGAGACCTTCCCGGGCTCTCCCACCATGTCCGTTTTTTCCATTCCTTCCGGAGGCGAATCGGCCACATATTCCTCCTTGGCTCATCTCCCTTTACGTGCCGGGAGCGCGTCTGCCCTCGCCATGCTACCCCCAAGTCCTCCAGCACAACGAGAGCGCAGACGCTTGCGAAAAAAGTCGCGTCCACCTGACAACAACGTTTTCGAGCTCCTCGACAGGCAACAAGATATCGCACCCTTACCCTCCCCACCTCAACCATCCTCCCCAAGTCCGGGGCTCATAGATCTTCCACCTTCCGAAACCTCCAACTCCTCCAGATCCTCCATCCTCTCGCGTATCGGGTCAGCGAAGAGGTGGGGAGTCCGTAAGAGATTTACGAGCCCTGGCCCCAGTGACGCTGCAGAGGATGTAAAGGCAGAGCGGGATGCCACACCACGTGCCTCTGGGTTTCAGTCCCAATCCCCATCCCAGACTCCGAGTTGGTTTTTTCGATCTTCGGAAACGCCTGACTCGACACCAGGTTCCCCGTTAGCGTCTACCACTCTCGAGCTCAAGCCCGAACGCAGCTTCAGGCATCTCAGGGCTTTTGCCGTTGTCGATTCCCCAACCAAGAAGGGAAGACTCCGTGGTGCTATTCTGGGTGAACGTTCGCATGACTCTGGATTGCCTGCGACCCCAGGTGCTTCACCCCCGTCGTCCCCGCGCCATCCGCGCCGCCCAAAGTCGATGCAAGTCCCCACAGCCTCACATCCTCGTACCCCGCGCCACGCCTCGTATGGCGCACGATCAATATCTCATTCTACATCCCACTCTAGTATAGACGATGCGACTCCCGAGAGCCGAGGCAAGGATAAGGAGAAAGAGGGCCACCGCGGCTTCATGAGCGGCGTGCGCCGTATATCTCTCGTAACGGGAAAAAAACACAGGCGGAACAAGAGTACTGCGACCGTTGCAGATGCCGACGAGCCCCAGTTGCCTCCAATCCCGCAAATCCCGCTACCAACGATGGACATGACCCCTAGCATCTCGTCCCAGTTACTCCCTCCAATTGAACTCCAACCCCCATCACCTCCGCGAGACCAAGAACCTGATGAGCCTCGGAAGTCACTCGCGTCGGAACGTTCCGTCAGTTCTACATCAGGGTCCCTCGCCGCGGGGGTGGAACCGTTACTTCTCCAGCCTTCTGTGGAGGCAAAGTCAATGCCATCACCACCAACCATCAGTCCAAGACCATCGCTTACAAAGAGTCCCACTTCTCCCCTGTCAGCTTCTCTTGGACGTGCCACGCAACCCCCTCCCACCAGTACTGTAACGGGCATTGTACCCAGGAGGAATTCGCTTGGCGATTTGAAGATTCCTGCGAGGATCAGCAAAGCGCAGGTTGGTTTGAAGAGAGACTTGGGTATGGTCCGGGAGTTTGCGGCCGAGGTTGAGAGTGAGTACAGGAACCGTTCTACTCGGACGATTGCTGGGGCTGAACCGGCTTTCAGGTCTCAAAGAGCTTCAAACCGTCTACCAATCTCTCGCGGTGGAAGCACAAACTACCCTTCTCGAGCGTGGACGGAATGACCCACCCCGCGCCACATCTCCGACGTTCTTCATCCTTCCTCGTCCCCGTTCCCGCGCGCGGTCACATACCAGCCCGAATCCTTCCCTCGAGCGCGCGGACCTCCATAAGCAGTTTGCAGCGTCCTTCTTCCACCTGGATCACAAATACAAGATCTCTTGGGAATGCGCTGAGCTCCTCATCGAGCTCGGCGGCGGTCCACCGGCCCCGCCACCTGCGACGCAGCCAAACACGTCTTCGTTAGCTTCCCCACAGCAGTCTATACACCCGGGTGATCCAATCAGCGGCCGAAAAAGTCGCGAGCGCGCCATAACTTTGGCGGGAGATGAGTCTGCACCACCCTTCTCCGTCGCGTTCTCTGGTCCCTCTGTATCTTCCCCACCATCGGAATGGCGCGCATCTACAGGCCGTAACGACCTGAGTCAACGCCAATTGTGGCTCCTCCGCGATATGCTCAACAAGTCTGACTCGTCGCCGACCATGCTTGCGAACTTGCAGATTCCCGAGGAAGGAACGATCAACAGAAGCTGGCGCTGGGGCGAGGCGACGAGCAGCACCATCACGCTACCATCTGAAGAGTCTACGCGCAATGCATCACCTGCAAAGAAGCGACGCTACAGCCGGATAGGGATGAGCGGATTGCGTGACATGCTTCGGTCGCTTACGCGTGGCCATGAGCCCACTCACCCTCCCTTACCCCCCCGCCCCCCGTCCTCTGCCTCGACGAGTGCATCTTCTATGTATGATGACAATTCCATCCATGCGAACAGTCAACATCCTCCCGCAGAAATCATCACTGCCCCAGACTCCATCCGCGCGGGTTCACCGTTCAGCACCGCCCCTGCTCTCACGCTCAAGTCGCCTCGCCGACCCTCAATAGCGTCGATATTTCGCTTCGCTCAGAAGGCAAAGTCACCACCTGCCAGAAGTGGATCAAGGCCCCGCGACGATTCGCATCCGATCCTCCACTCATATAGCAGTGGGTCAGACCTCGGCAATCGTAATGGCACTGTGGATGATGACGAGGACTGGGACCATATTGATTCGGCTGAGGACCTGGACGCAGCGGCACAGGCTCTAGGGTTGAAAGAGGTGAATGGCGCGGCAACCGTGCGTGGACGCAGGACCAAGCAGCACCCGTACCAACCGGGGAAGAAGGGTACTTCCGCAAATACATCGCAGTCATCGCTATCGCTATGGGTCGAATCACCATCCTCGCGCTCGCGCTCGCAAGTTTCCCTTGCCCCAACTGCCGTCCCGGTCCCTACACCGCCTCTGCCGCACCCACCATTACCTGCTAGTATCGTGACACCATCGACGTACATGCGACCAACTCGCCTGTCGAACGTCGAAGAGATGGCCGAGGCCCAGCTAGACAATGACCATGGCCAGGGCCCGCATCCCGAGGCACAGGTACAGGCAAGCAAAGCCGAGCGTAAGAGCAAGAGTCCACGGCGCACGTCTTCACGGCGCGGAGGACTGACCGGTTCCGTACGGTCTGCGCCACCCCCAACCCCGCTGCTACAGGACAGTGACAGGCGGAGTCTTGCGCTGTCGTTGACTCCGGAGACAATCCGACCGCTGCTTGAGAACGCACGGGAGGTGCACGCTAGGTGTACTGAGTGCATCGATGAGCTTCGCGCATTACTTGAAGGTCGGCCATCGTGACTTGATCGGATCTTCTTTCTTTCTTTCTTTCATTTTTAGCAAAATGCTCTGCACCCGTTGTTTTATCGTTATCTTCACTTGTACGCTCTCGCACAGCCGCATCGCTACACCACAAGCTGGACTTTTTCTTGCATATTCTGTGCACTTACACGGGTACTGTCAGTCTGCCGTCAATCCTAATATTCATGGTGTATCTCACATCTCTACCAAATTAAAGTTATATCTCGGTCATCTACTGCCTTTTCGTGGAGCTCGGACACAACCATGTTAGTCCAGGTCTGACATAGATGTTTAAAAGATGTCAAATGCCATATACGTTATGGGCGTTGATCCTCCCGAGCTCTAGCACGCGGTCCACGTCCCATCCTTCACCCGCAGCGGCCGCCACAACTTCCGCCGTCCAGGGTATCATAGCAGTATGGCACAACGGTAACCGTCCCTTGACCGCCGGCAACGAGCCATAGATATTTGCCGGGACCATAAACGGTGCATCCGTTTCGAGGATAATGCGTGGCGAGGGCGACTGCGCGAACATCCGGCGGACGAGGTTGGTCGTATTTTCATTGGACGAGAAGGTAATGACGCCTGAGGACGCAGAAAAAAGGACGTGTCAGTTCCCTTAGGCTGAAATATCCATGGAGAAGAGGGAATGCGAGGGACGTGCCAGTGATGCCGATGTACAGGTTCGGAAAGTGATCCAACAGGCGTTGTGCGAAATCGGGGGAGTCTGTGAAGCAATGAATGTGTATCTGCGGGGATTTTTTTGTTGCCCAGCGCAGTGGAAGGGTGAGAGGAAGCAATCAGCACATAGTCAAAGCTCGGTGCGCTAAGCGTAGTAGCACGGTAGGATACCGCAAAATAGTGCTGGTGCTGTACCTTGTGGTCCTTTGGAACATCGGCCTTGAGTATTCGTTCCGTATCTTCCTCCGCCTCTCGAGTGTGCACCGTGATCGACTTTCCGAGCCTCACAGCATTCCGGAGCTGCCACGAGAAGACCTCTTTTTGTACGTTCCGCGGGGAATTGTCGTAGTGGTAATCGAGGCCGATCTCTCCCCATCCCACGTTGCGGGGATGGGCCATGGATTCGAGACTGTTTTTTTTTCGACTATGTGAGCGCGTAGTGGATGGTGCGCAGGGTAAAACGATTACATGTCCTTCTCAACTTCACTGGTATAGGACTTGGCCTCGTGCCTATGCTCACGCCAACATCAGAGGTTGGGTTGTCTCGAATACTTTACAACATGGGACGCTCACGGATGGACGCCTGGTGAGAACGATTAGCGCGCATACTAGTCACCCGCGTGCACGCACCCATAACAAACCAGTACTCTAGATCCTCCCATTTGTCCTTCCGGTCTTCTGCTGTGATGGCCGAATCTGCAATCTCCTTCCATACCTTCTGTACGGGCGCCTCGCACCAAACATCGACCAGAGCCGCCACTTTCTTCCCCCGATACAAGCCTCTCACGAGATCGTATACACTTTCGTACTTCCCGTCTTTATACTTTTGTCTATAGGCGGTGAACGTGGAGACCAGGTGTGTGTGTGTGTCCACAATAGGTGCGGTCGTGTGCCTAGGGTGGTTGGGAAGGATCAAGCTGTCCTCAGAGGGACCTTTCCTGTTGTTCTTTCCCATTTTTGAACGGTTGTATTTCCTCGAGTATGAAGAGCAAGAAGATGATGGATTGAGAAAGAACGAAGTGTTATGTGGGGATGGTCGCGGTTTAAGTGCAAAGAACATTTATCTTATCTTATCTGGATGATTCATCACTACGTGACAGACGCGGTGTGACACGTTATGTCACGCGTTTCAATCTCCGCGTGAATCCAAAAACGCGTCGACGTCTCTTCGCGTGCGAGCGATGAAGAGAGAGCGAAATATCTACCTAGCATTGTCCATAGTGTCCAGCACCCTTTCCGACTACACGCCCGTCCCGTCCCAGTTCGTCAATTCGAGACATGCTAGAAGCCACATTAAACGAGGCTGCAACGCTCAAGCGTCTTCTGGACGGTATTTAATTCTGCAATCTCAGAGGGACGAGCTTGTGATGATATGGGCTGGTATCCAGCGGTCAAAGAACTCGTGCAGGATGCCAACTTTGAGTGTAACGAGGGAGGCATCGTGAGTAATTACGCCATCTTATCCTTTGATTTCGAAGCACACGATCTCACATGCTGTAGAACCTGCAAGCGATGGATAACTCCCACGTCGCCCTCGTTTCCGTCAAACTGGACGCCGACGGTTTCGCGCTCTACCGTTGTGACCGTCCAATCCCCCTCGGTGTCAACATGGGATCGCTCACAAAGGTGCTCAAATGCGCGAAGGATGACGACAGGTGCACGCTCAAGGCAACTGATGATGGTGATGTCCTCAGCCTCAAATACGAAGCAAGTCGTGCGTCTTCTTTTCAGTGCTCCACAGAAATGCTCTCCACTAATGTCTTATCGTAACGCAGGCGGTGATCGCATTGCTGAGTATGACATGAAACTCATGGATATCGATGCCGACACGCTTGGCATCCCCGACACCGACTACGATGCGCGTATCACCATGTCAGCTTCTGAGTTCACTCGTATCGTCCGCGACCTACACTCCCTCGGAGAGTCCGTTCGTATCGAAGTGTCTAAGGAAGGTGTTCGTTTTGGGAGCGATGGTGAAGCCGCGCAAGGAAACATCCTCCTGAAACAAACCGATGCTGCACGCGAGCGTTACGAAAACTATGGCAAGGACGACGATGATCAAGTGGAAGAGGTTGGGGAGGAAGAGAACGAAGAGAAGCCGAAAGTGAAGAAGGAAAAGGTAAAGAAGGAGGAAGGCGCTGAGGACGAGGATGCGGAGATGGCAAGTGGCGATGATGACGAAGCAGAGTTCAAGGCCAAGTCGGAAGACGAGGGTGAGGAGGAGGCGAGCGACAGCGAGAAAAAGAAGCGGAAGCGCCCTGCTGCGTCATCATCCGTGCGTTCCCCCGTTCCCTATACCTATACTCTTACCTTCTGAGCGGCTTGTCATCACCGCATAGAACTCGAAGGCAAAAAAGAAGGCGAAGAAAGTGGTTGATAACTCGGGCGAAGGTGGCAGCGGTGGGGTGCACATCGAGATGACGCAACACGTTAACCTGACATTCTCGTTAAAATACCTCGTCAACTTCTCCAAGGGCGCATCACTCTCAGACACCGTCCAACTCATGCTCAAAAATGACGTACCGCTCCTTGTATGCACCTCTTGTACATCCCACAATTCCGCTAGCTCACCTCCGATGTTTTTTCAGGTGTCATACACATTTGGCCAGGGCCACATTCGGTATTATCTGGCACCCAAGATCGGTGACGATTGAGCATCGAGTTGTACTTGGTCATTGACCTCCCTGGTCGTCATTTCTACTCGGGCGTTATCTGAAACATTGCTCCCGTTTAGCCTTATATTGTATCCCATTATCCCCTGTCTTAGGTCACACGAAACATTTGGCTACTCTCAGCACTTTCGTCTGTCGGTGAACGCGAGAGATCGCGACATCCATCGTCGTCTACGGTCCAGGATACATCAATAGGTGCTGTGGCCCCAGTAACTACGGCCCTTGTGCCATCTGGCTCTCCAGCGTTTGCATGCAATGAGTTTCTAACTTTGCAACTCGCGAAATTAATTACGTCTCTGGCTCTTTCGGCTGTTGTGCATGCGACAGCGGACGCTCTCAAAAGGAATGTGCCACACGCCCAACTCTTTTTGAGAACGCAATTCAATTGTAGTTCCGAAGCTACTACAAGTAGTAAAGCAAAGTCTGATAAACATGACTGCACCAAGTCTTGTTTTCCACTCCCCTCTTGTCACACGCATTCTTACATCAGCTACAGCAACAGAAATGAAATTAGATATCTAGACCGATGTTCCTGGTAGGTGCTCTTGATAATGCTTGTCGCATCTGTCATTATGTGCGGGTGAGAATTGCACCGTGTCCGAGTCCCGAGTGACTGGTTTGCGTGCTGGGAACGTCTCGTTTCGAGTACCACATTATCGGGCATTGCGCCTATCTCATCGGCTGTTAAATATCGAAATGTCCGGCTAGGACTGGTGGCTCGCGGTTCCTTTTCCTGGTGTTAACTGTACTGTACATGCACAACACACGAAACTGAGTGTAGTAGTTACAGCTTTCCATTTTGCGCTTGATACTAGTACTGCCTATCATTGCTGTACGAGTTTGACGCAATCGAAAAACCGTCCTTTTTTTCGTTTCGGATAGAGATACCGCGACAGTCCTATCGTGGGCCATGACACCGCTTCGCTGTCTACCTCCGGGCGGCATTGGTGCACCAACAAGTTCAAGTCTCAGGCTATTTACAGTATCAACTTCAATTTCAGTGCGATGAGTGCATTCTCGTGGTATTCTTCTTCAGCCTGCTCAGCAGTCCCTTCATTTCTTACAACTTTACTGTTCTATTCGACCCTCGGAAAAAATTACGGAATTTCTAATACTAGACCCATGGGGCCCGCGTGCCGTATTACTGCAAAAAAACGTAACGAGTGTGGTAAAAGAGTGGTGTACTGAACTATCCATTGACACCCTGTGCCAAAAACCCATCCATTGGACCTGACCTCAAAAAAGCAGAACCAGTCATGATACCAGGCGCAGCCTATAGAATCGAGGAAGCACGTATATGGAGGCCAGCCACCCCTGAAAATAGTCGTTTGAGATAAGTTTGAACGTTGTGCCTGGGTGATGACTTACAGTATACATGTAGAATGAAACTCTGTCCCCATGAGCATCTCTCCGAGCGACAAAACTAATTCCGACGGCCATGCCAGAGACACCCATGGCCGCTGCCGTGACATCATCCAGCCACCATGTCCGAGAAACACCCCAGGACCATGCGACCAAGACGAAGGCGGTGGCCACGCGGGAAAGCACAGGGTATGCAATTGGGAGAGTGACACGCCCAACTGCGGCATCGCCCACCACGTCCTTGAAGTCTTGTGTGTGGACCGTCGTCAAAATAATTCCTGCGCTCAATGCAATAGCGATACACACTATGCTATCGGCATCCTTTTCGCGTTGGCCTGTTGGCGTGTGGCTCGCGGTTAGAGCCCCAAAAAGAACTGAACCAATCCCATACACACACGTACAAGCACAAAGAGTCGCACCAGCCTTCGCGAGAGTGTATCCGACGGCATTTAGCACGCCGCGGACTAACCAATGGCTACGCGCCCCACCACCTTCATTGTAAGCCAGAATGTACAGTGACCCAAGGAAGCTTGCGAATATCGTCCTCGGGCCGTTAGCCGCCGAGAGTAGTAGACATAAAGGAATCGTTATCCATCGTAGAATGCATGCCGTACGGACTGAAATACGACCCGTCGGAATGGGACGATAGGGATTATTTATGACGTCTTCTGCAATGGCCTGTGGAAGTGTCTGGTTCGCAAGCCCAAACTGTAGTGTATGGACCCAAAGCCAGAGGAACGCATGCAGGAGACGGGAAAAACTCCATGAAGGCGCCGCAGCAGCAGCGAAAAGAGTCTGCGAGGGTAAATCCAGGTCGCCCGACCCATCAAAAAAAGGTACAAGACAAGAGGCAAATGGAAGCATTGCTCACGGCTGGAAAAACGAGGGTTTTCATGTCTGCTTTTGTGAAGAGAAAAAGAGTGTAGAGGTGATATGAAAGGCTAGTTGCAGCCATAGTTTGAAGAAATAACGGGATTGGGATCACAAAGATGGACGGAGTGTGCGTAGAGGGTAAGCGGAGCGCCAGAACAGATCACTCCAGATATATATTTCAGACCAAATGCATCTCGATTCACAGTTCAGAAGTAGCCACGGATGTTTTGTGACGTTGCCTGGCACTGGCTGGGAGCCATGTGCTCCTCGTGTCGTGTCGTGAATCTAAAGAAAGATCCCGTCAGCGCCAGCTCGCGCCGTTGCCGACGGTTGATGCTGCCGAATGGCTAAATAGAGGATTTTCAGTGCGTAAAACGGCAATCACGCCTGTTAATTCAGTTATACTTCAGTCGAGTTCTAGCGTGTGCCATGAGCGTTTTCTTTGTCCAGATAGCCTAAGCGAAGAATGGCGGTTGCTTGCGAGTTGCAATTCGGTGAGAGTTGAGTCAACCTGAGCTGAGCTGAGTTAGTCGAGTTGCGATTGCGGACTCGGCCTCCGAGTCAGCGGTGTGCAACAGTGTGGAAAGATTTGCCGCACGTTGACTCATGACTCACCAACGGGTGTTACCGCATTTGGTTCGGAGCCACACTAAACCAAACATTCCTGCAAAAACTGAAAGTTATGCCATGCCCAGCGCTCGAGTCGCCGCTCACCCCCACGGAGAGACCATGACAAGGCGTGACAAACGCAACTTCGGGAACAAGAGAACAACTCCACCGTTTTTCTCCGTTCAACCTCGCGTAGATGAAGGTATAGTACTGTAGTACAACTGTACAGGTGTAAAAAGAGCGACGAAAAATGTTGAGTCCTTCAATTGCTTGGTGGTCCAATGGCGGAATGATGCAATGGGGGTAGGGCTTAGTACGACATCTTTGGCAACCTTGTCAAAACTTGAAGCTGATTGGTGGATGTCCCCGGTAGTAGGCGAGGCCATGCGTGATGTGTGGAGTGGAACGAACAGCGGAGCAGCTCGGAGTCGACTGAGAGGATGCGGGGCACTGTACTTGGGGAACACCGAGGAAGTACGGGGGCAGCAAAAGGGAAAACGAGTGACTTGAGGGGATAGCACACCAGTCAGGCACGTTTAAGAGTGTGTTAGCTAGAGGCCCAACTCGACTCTCACTCTCGGGCAACACTAAATAGCATGGTGATCGCGGCTGAGCCGCTACACGATGAGGCAACGGCGGGTCTCCAGCATTCAGTCAATCGTCCCACCAACCACCTCTCTTTTTGCCAGCCTGCAATCATCTTTGCGGGTGGGCAGGACTAGTTAATCATAAGAAAACAGATTCCATAATGTAAGCAGCTCGCTAAAATGATACTGGCACTGTTGTGTAGGATAAGACCATAGGAACTGGGCGATCGTGTCGGGATGGGTAATCGTCTCAAAAATGGCAGGCCCGCTGTGTATCATAGCTTATTGGTTACTTGTCAATCATCATCACCCTTGCTGTCAATTAACTCTCCACGACCCGAATCAGCGTAGGTCACTGGGTTCGAGATGCCTGTCGTTGGGCCCATACTGTTACAATGGTGCAACGAAACACGGGATGTGAAACAATACGTGCCTTGTTCCTGGCGTGCAATATTTGCAGCACGGTCGTCGGCGTCGACGGCACCGAATATAATGTCCATTTCTTCAAGAGAGCGACCCTTTGTTTCGGGGATTAAACTACGTAGTACCATAAAAAGGAGTCCAATAAAAATATGGGGCTTCTACGCACAGGGCGAATGGTGCCATTGCCCCAATGTTCAGGGATGCGAACATCAAGAACATCTTATAGCCAAGCCTAGTGTGGATGGTAGGTGTCACCCTTGATACAACAAAGTCTAGAAGTACGGTCGTGATTGGGTAGATGTTCACTTGTAGACGATGGGGAAATGCTCACTCCACAACCACTGCGATGAAGAAGCGACAGCCAGTCCGTAGTGTCTCGTCCGAGTTGGAAAAATATCGGACACGTATACCCACGGTAAGGGGCCCCACCCCATTGAATAGAAGCAGACATAGATGTAAATCATTGCCGCCATGGCCCTTCCAGAGGCGGGGGGGTTGGGCTGTGGCGTTGATGCTGGTGGGTGTGTTTTGAGGATGGCGCCGACGATGAAAAATAAGGTGCCCATTCCTAACGCAGAGGTAAACAGTGAGGGTTTACGACCCCATGCATCGACAAAAAAGAAGACGAATATCGTTGTTGCAATGACCTTGACTACACCATAAATGCCTGCTGCGAGCAGCGAGTTGGTGGCACCCGTGTAACCGATCTAGATGACATTAGGGGTCGAGAAGGAGAGGTGAAATGAATTACCCACCGAGGTAAAAATCTGCGGTGCATAGTAGCTGACAGAGTTCTGCCCGCACCATTGTTGCAGGAAAAAGATGAAAAAGGCAATCAAAAATCGAGAAAGGTTTCCACGCCCAAAGAAAGCCTCGCGAAGGCCGAGATTGGTGCGGGCTTCACGCTCTTCTGTGAGAGCTGCTTCGATCTCGGCTAGCTCGTGCAATACATCCTGGGAATCCGGCGAGCGCTTTCGTATAAATGCTAGGTTCACAAGAGCCTCCGCACTACGGCCCTTCGATGCGAGCCAGCGCGGAGACTCGCGAACAGTTAACAGCCCAAGTGCCATAATTCCCGCGGGCACCAATTGAAACGCGAATGGAATCCGCCAGATTTTTGAGCTATTGTGAACATGAAGGCCGATCCCAACTGTGAAACACAGATTAAGTCCTGGTTCGAAAGCATAGCGCGAACAACAGCAGAACATACAGTTGATAAAGTACGAGACCATGACCCCGATGGCTACCATGATTTGGAACATCCCTGTGATGCGCCCACGTACTTGCTTCGGTGAACATTCCGATACATAAGCTGGGGCAACGGCGCTTATCGCGCCGATCCCAAAACCAGATATGACGCGGCCACCATAGATATACCCAAGCCCGCGATCGTCTTCGCCATTTGCTACGATTTGGAATATCTTTGAAAAGATGCATTAGCATCGAGTCTGAACCCAGAGAGTGGGAGAAAAGGCCATGCACCGTGCCAAAAACGAAAATTAGTGTAAAGGCAAGGAGCGTTTTGCGTCGCCCAACCCAAGCTAATGAATGAGAAAATCGTGAGGTTTCGATAGTTCAACATCACGTGATCACAGGGAATGTCCTGCATGCATGCGTCATACGGCACTAGAGGACTCGCTAGGATCCCATGAAATGCTGCGTATCAAGAAGGACATTGCACAGGGACTACGCGTACTACACAGCTGAGGAAAGCCGCGAGACCTACCTGATACCGGGGCGCTGCCGAGAGCGCCGAAGAAAGCACCACCTTGTAGGACTGATACGACATTCGCTGAGACGTTATCGATACGGCTTTGCTCAGCAGGGCCTTCAGCAGGGCGGATGCCGAACTTTATCTGGAAATATTTCGACTGTACAATACCACCGGCAACACCACTCATGGCGAAATATCGTCAATCGTCAATTTCACCTTCTAGAAATGACAGAAGACGCACGTGTCATAGCCGAACAAGACAATGCCCCAGTAGGCAATGAAGGCCAACCCTAGGGAGAAAGTTGGCTGTCAACATCCAAACCGACAACAAGAACGGGCATGCGAACGCGACCATGGCAACTGAAATAGGATGACGGGCCGGAATGAAGAAAAGAAAGGGGACGTACAGTACACCCGGGTATTTCGCAGCAAGCTACTTTTCAGGGCATTTTTTTCGTACATGCCTGTGGCCATGGAGCACTTACAGGCAAATGTGGAAGAAGAGCAGAGATCAGGCAGGCATAGGGAGGTACTTTTATAATGTATTCTCATCATCAATTAATCATCCTTCGAAGAAATGCAAGGAAGTTCAGTATTAGCCGAGCGCTACCTCGGCTAAGCCCTGCACCCTGCATTTTCAATCTCTTCCGCCCAGGCTAATGGCCATCTGCCACATGGAAAGGACCACGCTTCAAGGGCTGCGTGCCGAGACTTGATCCCTCAATGACCTTGTGTCGTTCATGTCCCATTGTGACGAGCTCGAAGGGCGGCGGACTTATTATTCGAAACCTGTAGAAAAGGAAAAACAATCACCTGAATAAACCGCTGCTTCGGTGATCCCATTCCGTATATCGATAAAGGTATTTGTTTCCTCCTCCAGGACATAGTTGATTAGATTATCCATCGGATTTTTACTTAAGCGCTAGCTGGTGCAGCCTATGATTGTGCAAAATGGAAGCCTCACGTTGACCTTGCGGCTGAAAGGACTCCTGAGCACTTTGTTTCTAACACCATGGAAAGGTCGCCCTCTGTGACTCCGTAGGCTGCAACGAATATCGATCTCATAGTTATGTCTGCGGCGCCGACGGGCAACTTTCCTCACACTGGCACTCTAACTCTGTGTCGGGCGTGGTGGGCATGTGGCATATTGGGTACAGGGAAGCGTCCACATGGCAAATTGGAAGTTGGGAGAGCGTCCTTGCCCTCGTTTCACTGACGACGGGTTTTGCAATACGTAATTGCCTCGGATATTCTACTCGTGCGCTTGCTCCGGGTATTGTAATTGGTGTGAGGCATGAACTCCGAACACCTAGAGGTCAGCGAGGATGAACAAGCGAGAGGGTTTTGCCGAAAACAAATGAGATTCACGGAGAGACGGAAGACGTGAAATATGAAAGAAGGTTAAGTTCCCAATCGAGATTAATATTGGACGCGGCCGTCCACGGCGCAATATTAATATTATTGATATGACATAAAAAACAAAAATGGCCAGACTCTGGTGTACTACACGCACGGTGTCATGTAGTACGGCTGGTAGTATATTCCGCTGCGGAACAATATGTGCTAACCTACGTAAGCAAGGAGACGTACTCGTAACTCGTCTGGGCTTGATGCATTTAATGGGTTAGTGGCTCGGAACTCGGACTGCTGTACGAGTACTTCCGATCCCTTTGATTTGGCACTCAATAGTACGCAGGTTCCGATCTGTACTAGTATTATACATCATGGTCAACATTTCGGTTGTTGGAGAATTACAGTAACATCCGAGTAACGTATTGGGATCTCATCCGAGAGGTGGTGGTTCATTCGCACTTTATCAGTCCGTACAGTGGTTTCAACCTTATCAGCGGGCCTTCTCCTGCTCCTCAACTGGAACGGTTAACAAACAGCGATTAATCGTAAAGCATGGTGGTGGAATAGTACAGTAACCTAACAGTTATCGGGTAGACCGCTATATACATTCTCTGACCGCAGCACCTGAACTTGCGTCATTCAGATCATTTTCCCCCAAGAAAGAGCAAATTCCTTCACTTGGAGAATCGGCATCCAACTCCCTTGTGAGACTTGAATTACCCCGATCAATATGACATGCTGAGGGGCAATGTGGTGATCCGCGATGAGCCAGCGTTGATCCGACTCGGAGTCATCACCGTGATAAGGTTGGAACTTCGAAATCTGGTGGGAATGTCCTTCACATCAGTTTCTCGGAGGACGCACAGGTAGCAGCATCAATATTACCTCCATGAACTTCATTACCCTTCCTGCAACATACTTAGCAAACTTCTCGAGCGAGATGGTTTCATTTGTCTGCGATCCTTTTTGGGTCATAATTTGATTGCTCCATTCGTGATAACCATGCCACTGAGAATGTCATACTCCCCTGTCAGCCCCACGCTTGGGAAGTCAAAATAGAGCTTACGTTGATACGAATTTGCGCGTGCGAGCTTGGCCCGACACCAGCTGCTTGCTCTGCACCTCGAAGGGACGTGCAGTCGCCTGCCGCCGCTGCTTTCAAAGGTAAGCCGAGATTTGCGCCGTTTTTCAGTACAAAGAAGATCGGGGGACGTAGTTGTTCGTGGTGAACAT
>QFFA01008874.1:0-14357 GCA_003316565.1 Russula foetens | reverse complement strand
CCCCGTCAACGGTAGCTCACCAACGATATTCTCCCCCACTCAACGACTGCCTTCAAATCGGGGGGAAGGTCATGCACGCTGTCGGTTGTCTTGATGACCGCAAACATACGTGTCAAACCATCTGCAACGTGGTCGGACTCACTTCACATGCAGGGCGAGAAAGTAAATTGACCTTTGCCAAGGAGGTCGCCCTTCACGCCTTTGACCAGACCACGTAGTGAGTCAACGCGGGCGGAAACTTCCCTAGCAAATTGCTTGCGGCCTTCCTCCCGCGTTTTGTCTGCCTCCTCGCGACGTTGAGCGTCTTCGAGCTCTTCGTCTGTCAGAGTGGTGGGGCTTGAGAGTAAAAATGACTTTATGACGGGAGAGGATGCAATTGTTACTGAAGACATCAGCGCGTGGAGATACGCTCTCAAAGTTAACCGGTTCTTCTCTCGGGAAAGGCGGTGCGAAGGAGGGGCAACAGGAACAGGGGAAGGTGGCTGAAAGTCATAGTTCCCAGGTGCGGGGAGTTCAAAGGAGACTGAGGGGCTGCTGGTTGTGGGACTGAGAGGTGCCCGTGAACTGACATAAGTACGATCTTTTGCCGGAGGTGGCCGAATTTCCTCGTCAGGGTGGGTTTTGCGTAGCTGAATTGGACTCTCAGTGTAAAAGGGACATGGGTCAGCCACGAAACTCACCTCGTTATACAGCGTCCTAAAGTCTCCATATCTCCGGGAAACGTATACGTCTTTGAAATTTGACCGTCGCGTACGAATAATAAACTCCTACAGTCAAGCGCAGTCAGGTCGGAGGGGGTGCGTGCAAATCATGCGAGCGCACCTCATGAACCTTACTCCTGACACGCCCTCTATCAACAACTGTCCTCACACAGATTATATTGACCTCAAAAACGTCCTTTTGCTTCATCAGCTTTGCATGGCGCCTGCGCGCTATCATCTCAAGCCTGTCTAGGTCGGACTGACTCAATCGCACGACCTCCTCTTTCTCAACGGTCTTTACAGCATAGTTAAAGAACAACGCAAAGCTGCGTTCGGCCTTGGAAATGAGTTTTGAGGTGCCTGGTGGGTCCACCGATTCATCATCGAGTACGGGGGTAGAATTAAGATTTCGGGAAATTAGAGAAGAAATGAATGGTTGCACTTTGTCAGGAAAGAAGTCTTTAGGAGCGGAGGCCAGGAAGGGAAATGTAAGGACAAATTGACGAAAGAGATATCGTACGAATGGCAAGTCGATTAAAGGGGCATCCTTTGATGGTGGGGCGAAAGGGGGTCCGAGATATGATAGAGTAGAAGCTGTGGAGTTGTTTGATGCGGAGGTGAGTGCCTGTATTTCCTGAGTAAATTGAAGCTGAATAAGAGATTTTTTGAGATAGTGAGCTCTTATTGGAGATAGTTCGAATGAATCGTGGTCAGAGGGATTGTCAGGAGCAGGAGCAGGAGAAGGGGCCACGTCTGACTGCATAGTGTTATAGGGAGTAAAGGCGCGCGCGCAGCGCAAACATAATATTTTATGGAGGAGTACATACGGACCGGATGATCCGGTTATCTATCATCGGTTTATCAGGGAACATACACTCTTTCGCCACCGAAGGTCCTGCCGTTCTCATCTAAAAGCCTCTTCAGTCGAACAGCAACCTTCCTAATACTCTCTTTGCCCTCATCCAACCCTCTCCAATTTGTCGATGCAGTCCAACATTCCGAACACGCTTTGGATGCTGCGCTGATTGTTTCTAGCTCCAGTTCTCCGCGCGAGTGCAGCGCAGTGAGAACATCTACGAGCCGACTCAGCCCCGCGGTCCACGAAGCGATTCCGCCAGTGGGATTTGTGGTCGTGTCGGAGACTAGGTATGAGGACGAAAGCCCTAGGCACTGCCGAAGCGCGGCTTGGTCAATCGTCGACGACCTCGTCGTCATCAAGGTTAACACCTCGAGCACATAGGTTTCGTAGTTAGTCGGTGGCACCTGTTGTACCGGTACCGGCTGTGATGACGATGGCTATCACATGTTAGTGACCAGCGGTACATCGTTTCGCTTTTCCGCACTTTGCTCACCTCCATATGATGCGGTTGGAAGTGCGTTTGCTGACGCGGCCGAATTCTTGTCTTGATACTGTACGGGTTGAACCCCAAGTACGGATGATATGAGGATTCCTACTGCTCTCTTTTGACTTAAGCGCCAAGTTATACTTGCCTGTGTAGTACGTGCCGCGTTTCGATTCAAGCCCTTCATCGGATCGCGTCGAAGATGGGTGATGAGCGGGAGGTAAAATCTCCTGACTGTTCAATCCAGAGCATGAACAGAGGCACGCGCAAAAAGTGGTCGGAGCGCCAAAGCCAAAGGGGCCGAAGAAGCCACGCGAAAGCTTTTTTGTGCTATGTAAGCGCCGAAAAGAAGGTGTGGCGTCGTCGTCGTTGAAAATTTGAAAATTTGGGTCAGTTCGTCAAATCGCGCCCTCGTCTCGTCTCGGGATATTCTCGGCCCGTTAGCGTGTTGATCTCACGCTTTGTTTGCGTCCAAGGCTAGTGCACAGAAACAGAGGTGTCCCTCCTACTTCTCAGACTATTCTGGCGCTTGCCCTTTCATGCCCGGTCCTTTTTGCATGGAACAAGTGCTCTTGTCGTGCCTCATCTTCGTTATTCTGTACGTTTAGTATACTCCCTCCAACCAAAGTCAGTTGAAATGTTAGGACTTAGGACTTACTTGTCTTCGCCTGGGACAAAATCGGCTAACTATACGTGGCTACTCCTCCAAACGAAGCCTGCACAGGCCGCCGCATATATTCCGAGTGCTTTTTTTGGAAATTCCGTCGCGCGTATGTCAGTGCCTGCCACACGTTCAGCCGGTTCATCGCGTGGCGATTCCTTGAATCTCACACTCACAGAGTAGCGGACTGGTTGCTGCTGCTGCTTTTACTCTTCCCCTCGCCTCCTCTCTGTCCGATCGCTACGTGGGTGCCAAAAGGTACCAGGATTCTGCAGGAGCCCCTAGCAGGATCATCGTCACCTTAATATGGGTTGAGAATTGAAGAGGCAAGATTCGCTTAGGGGACGTCCCCTGCCAGGTAATGAGAAGGTTCCGCTTCGATGAACCCCGCCCCGGCCTCCTGGGTAATGGGTAATGGCACTGCAGGTGCCCTTGTCGATCTGTTGGTTGGTTAGGCCACTTGCTTCTCACAATGTCCGCTCATCATCGCCTCACGTGCAGGCGGACATTCGATGCACACCCGTTGGACGCTATCGCAGATTAACAAATGATATCTGCATTTCTCCATTTGTCCTGGTTCAATGCAGCGACCGTATCACACTTGGTAAGGGCATTCTCGTTGGAATGCTGACGGTCATCACGAGGACTGCGAAGGGTTCAAATCGAATATTATCGGACGGTAGCTTTTCACGAGCCGATGGTGCGCCCTGCGATCCTGCGATGAGATGAACAGGGGCTCTGTTGTCGGGGTTTGGATTCATCATGAAGTGGGTCAAGAGGTAGGTGACAATACCACATTAATATTGTCTGTGGCGTTCAAGCTCGAGCAAGAAGATACCGGTCCTTGTGTTATCTAGGTTATCTCCCGTTCCCGTCTCCTGTGACAGCAATAAAAATGGCAGCAATGAGAAAAATCCAAGCCTTCTGCTGTTCAAGTCTGATTTAGTTCAAGTCTTGACATATGATCCCACTTATCAACTTTCCATCTGTCTTGGAAAGCCCCTTGTCTTCACTCCTTATTGCAAGAGAGTGCAACGTCCTACTACTCACCCTAAACTCGCATCACATCGAGGGGAGGTTTTTTGCAGCACCTTCGGTTAACCAGCGGTACAGCCATGTTGACACGGGGAAGGGAGCATCACAAGGGGAAGCAAAGGTGGGAGGAATCGCCGTTATGAAAGTGGAGCGAAGAACTTTTTTCATAATCCAACGGCTGACACGGGGCGCATCTTTCTTTCTGGATGTGATTTCCTTTCAAATATCTCAGGTTCCATCAGCATGGCTTCAACGTTAGATCAGCTGTCAAGTAATATCGACGCGCCCCTCTCATGTTCTTGACTCTGATCCCACAGACCTCTTGTAAGGATAGCCCGAACGACTCGGAGGCACATCGCACCCTACTGTATGAGCGTCTACAGCACGCATCTCTATAACCGCCCTGCAGAGAACCATGTGAGGCCTAGTGGCGGCCCCTACGGAGGGCGATGCGTTATATCCAGTGGCCCTACATAGAAAATAAAGTCGCAACACAGCACCTTCGGTGGTCTTGATGGCGGGGATTGAGGAGAAAACACACTGAATGTCTCTCTTACGATCGGTATCGATGCCAAGGTGGTTGAGACCGATACCTGGAGGAAGGAAGGTAAGTGGCCCGTACTTTCCGCGAGCGCCTTGTCCCCGTCTTTCATGATGAATCGCTCGATCATCCGCTCAAGGCGCAACTAATTACCTGTCGCAGGCCTTCCACACTCCACACTTATTCCGCCCGCCTCTTCTGATCCACGATCCTGTATTCCATTCTGCATGTGATATTTACGCAAGGAATTCATTTGAGTTGGTCGCTAAATAGTTGAAAACAATAATATCCCAAGCTGGGAGGGACATTTCGATCGTTTTGGCCATAGTAACGATGCACTGGACGGATCGGGATCGTGAGCACGCGACTCTTACGCGCGTTGTCAATGCTGCTGGAAGATGAAGACCTCACCCCCACCCTTGACCTTCTTGACCACGGCAACCTCCGCCGTGTAACTCCCACCGTAATAAAACAAATCGAGATTGAATTTGTCACGAGTCATCAGTGTCATCATCTGACTCCATCTGGACACAAAAGAAAAAATGCGGGCAACGGTGGCCGCTCAGCAGTCAGTTATTTGACGGTTCCTGATAGAAAACTACGCATGGCGAGACTACAGGAAAGACAGAACTTCCACGAGCGAGATGATTGCCCATTTCGGATTGAAGAAGCGCACAAACAAATAGTTAAGCGTTAAGCCATAGGAGTAACCCTTAGATGCAAATCAGAGCCCCGATGAATTGTGGTGCCGACAAGCAGTTAAAAAATCCTTTCTGTTAGTGAACAAGCCAGGTTGAGGGGTGTGAAATTGAAATGGAGGAAGACGAGCGGACTGTATTCATTAACGTCACGTGCACGTGAGTTCCAAGCCAAGGCCGGTCAAAGAAAATCTGATGTGATTTTGCGGGAGTTCATGGTATCTACTAATACAATAGCAGACACAAGTGCCATCTGCGCTACAGAACAGAAAACAGCCATTAGCATCTATTTGAAGACCTTCCACGATGAGAACATATGAATCAGAAAATATAATGATTCCGGTTAGACGGTTATCCTCAATGAAAATCTCCGTAGAGGGAGTCTTTTGGTCATCCCGAAGGCACCACAACACAAAGTAGGAAATGCGGTGAGACACACCTTAACGAGCCTTGAAGTACTCATCGAGGACATGACGAGCCTCGGAATCTTCTCCGTACTCCTTGACAACAACGCAGGAGCAACCAACAATCTTGCGGGCATTTCCATCGCGGTCAATCTTGCAGAGACCTGCCCATTTTCCCAAGACCTTCGCGTCTCCGACCTTAATGAGGGGAATAGTATGGGTGGCGCAAAGTGCCTCGATGAGCTTGATATACTCCGCCTCCGTGCAAGTCTCAACGAGCACACAAAGGTGGGCCTGACGTCTATCCAGGGCCTTTGCACACTCGCGCAGACCACGAGCAAGACCGTCGTGCTTAAGGGACTTCTTTAAGACTTGCTAATCATCGCCAGAGATTTCAGAAGCCACGTAACGGGTGGGAAACAGTGCTGATTACCTCGAGTGCCTCCTCAACAGACAACTTTCCCTTGGGCGCCTCTGAGACTTCAGCAACTTCAGCAACCTCAACTTCTTCGACATTATCTCCAGCGTCAGACATCCTGAACGTGAGGGTTGGTCACGACGATATAACAGAGAGATAATCGCACAAGTGGGTGCGTACTTTCTTTTTTGATTCGATTGGAAGCTAAAACGGCTACAAGTGATGTCTTCGTCCGCCTTCGTTGATATGACAGAAAATTAGGGTTCAGGACGCCTAGTACTATATGCATCCTTTTTCAAACACAGCTCGGCACAACCCGACATGCACCCCCGCACGATTTCTCATCACATCACCTCCTCGGATTCAATTCAGGCAGATATTCGTGCTTTGTTCCTATACGACTCAGAATTAATTGTCAAAAATGGTCCGTACACAAGTACTAGAGTGACAAGTTGTGGGGAAGCTTAACCTCGCCACATAGAGCCTGGCCTATGTGTATACGACCGTCTGTGCTGAACGTATGGTGCTCTCGACCGTTCACGACTTCCCTTCTTCCTAACTCCAAACTCCTCCCGATCAAAGCGCATGGCGATGCAGTATGGGACATTTGCTGGACTGCAAAGGATAACGCGGTCGTATCAATTTCAGCCGACGGGGTAATCAAGCGTTGGAACTCGACTTCTGGTCAAGTCATGCGCACGGGTCCTGCCCACACCCTTGGTCTCGTTTCGTTGTCCGTCTCCCCCGATGGAGGACATGCATTATACAACAGCATTGACGGGACAACTTTCCTGTGGGATTTAGAAGGCGGTGCGGTCGTTGGCAAATATGAGAGTTATACACGTTCGGGGTCAGAACCATGTAAGTCTTGTGTTCATACCATGCCACCTTCATCTCTGCGCAATTCTGAAGGTCTGCCTCTCCTTCTTTCTTTCAACAGCATGGTCCGTATCCTTGAACCCCAAAGGCGGCACGTATGCAGCCACTGGTGGGTCAGGAAATGTTACTATCCATTCAGCGGAACCAGAAACATTTGGCGAGCAACGTGCTATCCTCCAGAGTGGGCGTGGTAAGTTCGGGATGCGGTGTAGTCATGTAGTTATTCCCTCGGCATCGTTCCCTGAGACATGCTGATGCCGTATAGAGTCCCGATGGCTCTCGCGTTGCATTATCCGTTGACAGTGGCCAGATCTTCGTGTTTGACCTTGCATCAAGCGCCCTCACATCCACGTACACATCACATGCTATGGCTGTCCGCTCGTTGTCGTGGTCCCCTGATTCGCAGGTTTGTGCCCCACGCATATATCACCCACGTGGCTGAGCCACGCCGCAGCTGCTCCTCTCAGCTTCCGAGGACAAGCGCCTTATCTTGCACGACGTGCGCACAACGTCATCCGGCCGGCCGAGTTCTGGGGCGGTAGCCTCGCTTTCTGGGCACTCCTCGTGGGTCTTGAGTTCAGATATATCTCCTGACGGTCGGCTGGCTCTATCCGGGTAGGTTTATCGGCGACCAAGTCTGACATTCTCGTTTACGATTTGTAATAGTTCTGCCGACAAGACCGTCAAGGTTTGGGATTTGGCAGCTCGTGCAGCTGTCTCAACCATCGCAGACACACAAGAAGTCTGGGCCGTGTCGTGGCAGGCTTCCTCCGCTGCGACATCTTCGATCGCATTTGTTACAGGAGGTGAAGACGGCGTTGTCAGATGGGCGAAAGCGGCTGGAACTGGTTGAAGACGACTATCCTCACTGCCTTATGCAACCGCACTAGTACTCGAACGAAGCGTGAGCAATGAAACGCAGGAGATACCTTTTGTGGAGGGACAGGATCTGGGTGAAACAGCTGGGGATGCAAGTTCGGTAATTAAAAGTAGTTCGGTGCAGACCGTTTCTCGTTTGTTCAGCCCGCCAAAGCACTCGTTCTGTCACCTCAAAAAGAGCTTTGCTGCCGTATTTATCGAATCGTTGGGCCTGGCCACGCCTTTAAGACCAACAACAAAACCCTGCGACAGATCAAAAACAGAAAGTCGACTGTGTGAAGCGCGGATATATGGTGTGCATGCAGTGTAGGGTAGGCTAGTGGATACGTAAATGCAATGCTGCGGTATATCAGAGTAGCGATCATCAGTCATGTCCGTTCTCCTTCCTTGTTACATACAGGACAACCCTGCCTAAGTTTCGCACGAACCATCGCCGTGCTAATGGAGGCGGGATCGTCAGTGTAGAACGAAGCACCCAAATTTTTGAGAATACGCACTACGCGATCCTGTTGCTGATACCCCTATTGGACTTCCCCCCGGGAGTCATACTAGCCACCACAGGATCTGGGGGAGGAGGCAGTTCATCGCCACAGTCCACATGACGAGCGTGGACAGCATGGCGACATAGGAAAAGTAATATGACTGATGACGATGACTCCTGTAGTGGCAGACCGCATATAGGACAAAGTGCTTTCGCTAATAACGTATGTGAGCTACCACGAGAAGGACGGAGGCACTTGAAAGCTCACAAGTGATGAGGAAACCACTAGTCTGATCGCGGTGTAGTCGTTTGGCCAGATTAGCGCTGTCGCCATGCAGGATAGCCTGGCAACCTTCTAGCAACGATATTTGCAAATTAAAGTCTTGCAGTATCTTGATTAACGCAGGCTTCAGTCCAGGGATCTCCAAACCGTTCTTGATACGGCGTATGAGGCGAATAGGATCGATTTCAGCCCCAACATTCTCGAGCAAGCCACGAATGAATGCTGCGCAAGATTGTGAAATGGAATAAAGAACCTGATGGAGGGAACACACGTGGCCGAGTCTCCGAGTATTTCAGTAGATCCTCCCACAGATCATCGTCATTTTGATCTTTGGCAAAATCAATTGCCTACGGTGATCAGTGAAGACAAGGAACAAGATGATATCCACATACGTACCCTATTAACATCTCCTAGACGTTCAATTATGAGGTACAGTGCTTTCTTATTGTCGCCCATTCGACCAAGTAAGAATACCATCTCTGGTACAAGATCACGTTCTGTGCAAATTCTGTATGCCTAGATGGAGGTCGGCTTCGGTTGATCAAGGCAGGACAATAGACTCTATGCTTACCGCTTCGAGGTTGTACGAGCTGCTTGCACGCAGGAAATCAACAAGCTTCGCTGGCGCATGTTCTGCGTAGAGTTCCACCAGTGTATCAGCAAAGTCAGAGATTAAATACGCGTCTTTTTCGAACAGAGCGTCGAGGTAAAGAAAAAGGAAACGCGAGCGGGTGCGTAACTGCTGTACAACCCTCGCTATCTTTGCATGGCGTAAGGGGTGTGATCTTTGAGGAAGACAGCGAAAGCATCTTACTGGGATGGAATGAAAATGATCAACAAGGAGAGTGATTGCGGCACCCCGTTCATTCGGGTCAGCACCCTTTTGTTTGCCCATTAGCTCGTGGTCGAACTCGACGAGGAGCAAAGCTTGGTCCTGCACTGCAGTGAATAAATTATGCTCGCGAATGAGTTCAAAAACATTTGGTCGCCGCAACCGGATGAAGAAAGGTAGCGCCTTCGCTGGCTGGCGATTAGCGGTGTACCTTCAACACATCAGTAAGGGATGATAAAAACCCGAGCTACTAACTTACAGTTCCGCCAAACACTCCATCAGAATAACGGTGTCAGGCGCTGCTGCCATGGGAAAAGTGATTGGCTTCTGCGCAGACGGAACGCAACGGTCTAACTCAGACTGGATCGCTACAATTACTGCTGAGATGTCATAGATGTCCTTTGGCCAATCATGAATTGTTCGTCGGAGCGCCTAAAAACGCATTCAACAATAATGAAATGTCAAGCTAGGGGGTTTCCCCTACCTGCCGGTCATTCGCCAGGAAGTGAGCAAGAATCATTTCATACACGAGATGACCAAGTCTTGGCTTGTCGGTTGGGATATAGGGGATGATCGCCTGCGACATCAATAGTGAGCTACGTCGTGAATCTCAACAAGTTGTGCACTGACTTGCAACTGTTGCTTTTGGGCAAACACGAATATCCAATCTTCCCATCGTTTAGTATCCTGTCCGCAGACCTTCGAGAAAAGCTTAGCAGCCTTGGTAAAATCACCTGTGAAAGGTTCAGAGAAGCCCTGATTGTGATGTAAGTATGCTCTTGCCTTCACCGACAAGGTGCTCGATATAGCGTTGTCCGATTTCTGTTGCATCGATTGTCTCCGCGCCTTCGCTCTCCATTATTTCGATTTGCTCTAGAGCCTCTTCATAATTCTTCCTTTCAACCAACCACGCAATGTGGTCCTTCCGGTCTCTAGGGCGAACGACTATCACATCTTTGGGGCTAAGTACGAGGTAACCTTTGGTCTTCCCTGTGCTATCCTGGTCGAACTCTGCTAGAATGTAGTCATTACAACCCCAGGACTGGAACCCTGTGACGCTAAGCGCATCAGTTGAGAGCTCCTCGCCCGCTCGTGAAATGATTCTGAGTTCTGGACGCTCGGCGGTCTTACGCGCTTGCATGGCGCGATCATCCGTAGCTTCGTGGAGGAAAGAAGTGTCGGCGGGGGTATATGCCATTACAAGAAGGGATGTGGGAGCAGGCACGGATGAAGAGCTCGAGGTACTGGCATTGCGGGTATGTCCGTGCGCAGGGAGGTTGCGATCCATCATCACTGGCGACAGAGGAAGGACACCAGCTATCATACAATCTAGCTGGAAGATGGCGGTGATCTCGACCAGCAAGGGGGGGAGGTTCGCTGAGGAGGAAGAAGTCGATGTTCGAGGCCGAGATCGAATCCGAGCGACCTTGATGGTATCCGCCCAGGCAATGAGGAGCGTGGAATCGTCCTGCCAATGGAGAGTACACTTGAATAGGTCCGGACGTGGGCTGTCCGGCTGCCTTTCGATGTAGGTTATTCTAGTTTGCGACACAGTGTCGTAAATTTTAATGCCCTGTACGGTCAGCTGAATTGAATGCTGCTCGAATGAGGAGTCTGGACACTGACAAGGTCATTAGCCCATGCAATCAGACTACCTCTCCATCTGATGTGCCAGATAGGGCCTTCTCCCAGGTGCAACATTGTCTCTTTATGCCCCAGCCAACCTTTCTCATACATCGTAAGAGTACCGGCCATGCCTCCACATACGACCGCACGAGACCCTCTCTTCGAGAAGTTCGGTTCAAGGGCTATGCTTCTCAATGGGCGTTTCATGTTGAAAACATAAGACTCTGAACCAGAGATGGAATGAATGAACACCTGTCCTAGTTTAAATCATTAGGCGGGGAGAAAGAACTGGGGCTCAAATGTTCACCGTCCATTGAGGCTGTGGCAACAAAATCCGCCGTCGTATCGAAACACATGTCCACGATCGACGCTGTGTGAGGTTTAAACGTCCTGGTGCGTTTGCCCGTCAAGTCCAGGATATGTGCGAATCCATTATGTGTACCGAGGGCCTGCATAGCAATGTTAACTGGGTCCGCTGAATAAGGATAGTATACGATACCAGGAATTTGTTGGATACTGCAAGAGCAGATGCCGAATCTTTCTTGAGTAGATCCTGATACGCACCGCCGCCGAACCGCTCGTATTTCAACGTCGGTTCCTCGTCCTCCTCGTCCTCTTCATCATCCTCTTCGTTTTCGTTTTCGTCCTCTTCTCCTTCTTCGTCGCCTTCATCTTCGTCGTCATCCTCTTCGGCTGTTCCCTCGTTCTCACTGTGATGCCCACTTTCCATTGTGCTTGTTGTGTCGTCGTGATAGGGCTCCGGTTTACTTTCAGCGTGCGGTGGTTCAGTCTGGGGTATGAGTTGCACGACAGGAGAAATGCTAGCATTATTGGTCGCTCCATTATCGGACGCGTGATCCTCGGGATGTGGTGGGACATGTTCCGGTGTGTCAGTGTTCGTGACAGTCAAGGTGGACGCTTCGTTGGAACGAGTATGGCTCTCCGTGACTACGTCTACATCTTCTCCGTGGCCATTTGGGTGGGTCTGGTCATGGTCGTCCGTAGACATGAGAAATGGGTGGACCCGATGGGGTTTGCGTGAATTGAGATGGACGCGTTATTAGAGCAAGCGCTCACTTCAAGTTGGCTTATTACCAAATTGAACGAGTCTCTTCTCTTGCCCATGGTCACACAAGATTCACAAGCACCGAGTCATCAAGCTCAAGATTTGTTGACATCTGAGCGGAGAATATCTCAGTCCTCGTTAGTGCCTATATCCGTTGTATGTACCAACTTTATGATATATTTCCAACACCAGAATCCCGTGTTTCGGACTGAGTGCTCTTTGTGTGTCCTTCCTTCCTTACCTCTCTCGCCTATTATGTCTGCTCAGCTTGTTGCTTCAAGTCTTCACTTCCGCAATATTTCCCCCTAGACTGCGTGTTCAGACGTATACACCACCATTTGTCATGCGAGTCGGTTTTGGCGCAATATTTGCTGGTGCGGGCTATGTGTTGGCCTCGGGCGACTCGAGAAATGGGAGCGGAATTGCTACAGGTAACGACACATCGATTTACCGCACTTCATCGCTCCGTATATTGACTTGGGAATTACAGCTTGGTCACTAAGCTACTTTGTTCTCGAGCAGTTTTCACTTGGTCTTCAACGATCCGTTCGTCCTCCACGCAGCGGACTTTCTCTCGCTCTTTCCGGGGCTACGGCTGCAACAGCTGTGTTGTATGGAACGGAGCACTTTGTCTCCGGCGATGATGAATCCGAACAGGACTAAAACCACGAACGGAGAGTGAGACGCTAACTTCTTTATATTCCTTCCTAACAATACATTGTTTGTTGTGCTACCCACATTTTACTCACGGGTGTTCGGTTGGCCCATATCCCTTACAGCCCAGTCCATTCAAACCCAGATCCGATCGTCATCATTGCAGTCAATGGCAGCTCCTGCGAGCTAGGGCCGACGAAGATCGCATAGCTGCCACTCTCCACGACCCACCTATCTGAGCCCTCTCTCCATGATGATACCGCATATTTGTCCAAGCGTAGCTCCACGGGCCCACTTTCACCAGCCTCCAAGGATATCTTTGAGAATGCTTTCAAGGTGAGCGGAGGATGTGTCAAGGTTGAGTGCGACGGCCAAGAGATGTATAGTTGGGCGATTTCGGAACCAGCTATATTTCCGGTGTTCCTCACAGTGAATTTGACCGTAACGGCTATGTCATTCTCTCTTGTGCTTGGTTCTGATACGGTTAGACCCGAATACTGGAAGGTCGTGTAGGACAAGCCATGACTGTGGTGCCATTGGCAATCAAATGTAAAATTCCAAGGAACTCGCGTACCCGAAGGGAAAAGTAGGGATGATGCCGTTATGTTGATAATGCTTGTATCCCTAGGAGACTGTGAGTATTCCAAGGCAGATATATCTTCGCAAAGAAGGCCACTAACCACAAATATACCCTCGGCATATCGAACCTGCGTCAAGGTAAGCATAGAATATGTACGATGTGCCAGAAGATTACTTTTCCGTTATCTACGTTGAAATGCTCAAAAGATGGGACGTCCTCCAACCGACGTGGGAATGTGAGCGGGAGCTTGCCTGAAGGATTTACGTCGCCGAATAGTACGTCCGCAATGGCATCGCCCGTCGCATTCCCCAGATACCATGCGTGGACAATGGCAGGGACGGTGTCTACCCAGGGCATGGTGATTGCTGACCCCTAGACGGTGATAAGTGAGCCCAGGAGAGAAATTGGTTGTTGCGGCGACTCTCAGGCTTACTGATTGTGTGACGACGATGGTTTTCGGATTAACTTCAGCTACTCTCTGGATGAGCTCATTGGTCCTTCCAGGCAGATCCAGCGTAGTACGGTCATAGCCTTCTGATTCCCTTTATGTCCGTGAACCATCAGAGCAACTCCAAATGGTAACTGGCAATCCTCCATACCAGTCGGCATTCAGTCCTACGACAGCGATAACGGCATCTGCGTCCTTCGCGACTTCAACAGCACTTTCGAGGAGCTCTTCGAGATTTTGGGCTTCAGCTCCTCCTAGGCGGATACCAGCAGCCTCCATCAGTTTCTCGTTCTCGTCTCCATCCGCGGGCCCTTGTACGTTGCAGTACTCCACGTATATACTGTGTGCTTTTTGGGCAACGAGCTGAACAGATCCCTTCTCTTCCAGCGTGCCGCAACCAAAGAACTCCCTTCCTCGGCGTTGCCGTGTCCAGTTGTCGATAACAAGTCTGCCATCTACCCAAAGCTGAATCCGTAGATGGTTTGTTAGAGATTTTCTAATAGATGTCGTTGAATGCAACTACCTTGGCCCTGCCCGCGGTGATGAGTCCAAACTCAAAGACCGTGTCCTTCTCACGGGGTACCAGCTGGCCTCGCAGCTTCAGCGTCCACCTGCGTGTAACGACTCCTGGGACAGCGTGGTCGAGATAAATACGCGTCTCGTCAATCACCTTGGTGTGGACCGGTTCTTCCATGACGATCATGCTATCGTCGCTTTGGTGATTATGCCAAGATCCCAACCATCCACGCAGTCCCGTGGTGGTGACGATATCAAAATCAAGGGTGGGAAGTGCCATGATTTTCATGAATGCTGCGATGTACTTCCAGC
>QFFA01008806.1:0-19690 GCA_003316565.1 Russula foetens | reverse complement strand
AAAGCGCCTCATCAGGCCCAGGGTTTCCTCCACATGTTCTTTTTTAAGGCTAGCGAGATATGGTCGATGCTCGCTTTAAGCTCGGAAAAGGGACGATAATTCAAACGTGGTATCCAGACAGTGGCTTTTGGGGATGGATAATTGCAGACGACCTCAGTTCGGCATATCATAGCTTCTTGGTGTTGGCATCAGAGATCTGGACATGATCGGATGGACGATTCAGACGAGTCACCGAGAACTAATTTGTGAGAGTGTTGGATGGATCGTGTCCGAGTTGCACTTCGCTGTTGACGAATATCTTCGGTGCGTCGTGTTCATCACGTTCTATGTGAATCCAGCTCAAGGCTAGTGTTTATCTATCTTGAACAGGAGGTAAAGTGTTCGCGCAAGGGGAGAGCGAACAGCTGCAGCGGCCACAAACATGGTCACATGTTAGTCCATCTCCGACAGTACTCCACGTACTCCACACTCACTGCCGTCGAAGTTGAAGTTTGTCAGGCCAATTGAAGTACAGCGAATTCAGGCCTGATGGGCCTGACCTTTCAAAATAACGTATTACAGTATCGTAATGCTAAGTTACAGAAAGCGGGACATAACCACACAGGCACAAGCGACAAAGCACAAGGAACTGGAGGAAACGACAATTGAAAGATAAATACAATGTTACTCGTCATATTGCGTAAGCTGTCAATGTTGTCATCAACAAAAACCCCCTTAAAGTCCCCAGAAAGAAATACTTACATCTAGGGTGAGAGTGCGAGAGCTATTCATATCCTGGTCGCGATAAATACCGACAAGAGAGTGCCCGCGTTCGTAGAGTGAACCCTTGAGGCTGATTATGATGAACTGGAACGTCTCCGAAGCGTGCGCCCTGATGTAGTTGGCTACCTTCGCCACATTCGTATTGTCCAACGCGGCGTCAACTTCGTCGAGGACAAAGAATGGACTAGGTTGGTAACTATGCGAGGGAGGCGCTCGTACGTTAGGTACCACACTCTCGCGGAAGCTACGTTGTCGTACCTGTGAATTGCGAACAGCAGAGCCAGTGCTGCCACTGTCTTTTCGCCGCCAGACAGCTGCTCCATGTCTCGGAACCGTTTCATAGGGGGCATGGCGTGATACTTGATACCGCCCGCATATGGCTCCTAAAACAGGAAAATGAGAAAGAGAAATGTGTGTGTCAGTGTGTCATCATCGTACCTCGTTGTCTTCCAGGCTCAGATAGGCGACGCCGCCCATAGGCGCCGCCTTGCCCTTGGTTAGATCCTTGTAGACCTGGTCGATGCACTCTGAAATGTGGTTGTACGCTTTGTTGAATAATTCAGTGCTAAAGGTAGGTGAACTTCAGGATCCGTGTCATCAGGAAGACGCGATGGGCGAGCCCGTACCGCCGCTGTTTTACATCGTTGAAAGTATCTCTTGCGCTTTTAGAATCTTTACGGGCTTTGTCAGCCTCCTTTTCTGTCTCGGCGAGCTTGAACTCGACATCATCAAGCCTAAGCAGAGGGTTGTGAGCGTACTAGCAAGAGCTAGACTCGTCAGAAAAACGTGCCGGTCCATGGCCTTCATATTTGGTGTCATACGTTCTATCTCTGCGTTGAGTTTCCCTATGGACGCGTCAAATTCGCCGAGTACTTCGCTAGAGGGGTTCTGCGTCGACGCCAGGGCGGCCACATCAGAAAACTGCACAATATGTCATAGACAGGGCCACATCGCTCACCTCTCGCTCGTTCGCACTAAGAATCTCGAAATCTACTTCGATGCCATAGTCAGGCACTCTCTTGATACGCTGCGTAGAGTCACCCTCTTCCTCTTCTTCATCGACATCCATCGCCACTTCATCACGTAAATTCTGTCGACAGGAGGTCAGAACAGAGATTGCCTGGAAGATGGATGATAAACCTCTTCCATGGAGACGTTCTTGAGATTCCCTGAGATCAGCGGTAGCTTGATCTCTTCGAGGCGGCATTTACGGTATAAGCCTGAGCGCTCGAGTCCCAGCCTCTCAATTTCATCGTTCTGGTTAAGAATTATTATCAGACACCCAAAGGATCACACAACTGATACGCTGGACGAAACACCCTACCCGTGAGGAAATATCTTTTTGGACCTGTTCGAGCGCTTTTGCGGCTTTGGATGCAGCGCGCTTAGCTTCATCAACTTCTTTCGTCTTCTCATCGAGCGTTCCTTTGATGCGTGACATCTCTGTCTCAAGTTCCTTGATGCCCTCTTGCATACTCTCAAGCTCCTCCTGCATCTCCGTTTTCCTTTCGTCAAACCCTTTGAGGTTCTCCTCTTCCTTCGTAACAGTATCTGCAAGGACATTCAGGCGCTCCTGGAGTTTCTTGAGTTGTTCTTCCTCAAACTGGGTTCTTCAAAGAAGATCAGATTAGTAATCTATGTAAGGGAATCGGATTTCGTACAGATGAGTGAGCCGTGCAATTTGAGTCTCAAAGCGTAGTCGGGCTTCACTTTCTTCTTGTGCGAGCTTTAGCTGACGAGCTTCATAGTCTCGAATATTGGCCACGCCTATATCACGGCAGAAACTCCCAAAGACTTGGTCCTCAGCCGCATCCACGACGGACGCAAAGCGTTGGATCTGCTCGCGATGTTTATCGAGTGCATTTAGCGACTGTCAAGGTGTGGATGAAGCATGTTACGAGAAGAAGTGGACGGAGACCTTGGAGGAAAAGTACCTTGTTGTATTCTGGGTTATTCTGCTTCGAGGACCTATCAATATGTTTAAGTTCGTCTTTGATACCCCGGAGCTTGTGGTTGCACGCGCTCTATGAGAGCTGAGATAAGAATGAAGAAACCGGAGTGATAGGGCGGGACCGGCATACGAGATCATCGCGAGAAACCTGAAGCATAGCCTCCAATCGCGTAATTTCCGAGATCAAGTCGTCATCATCCTTGTTGCGCGGCTTCTGTTTGACCAGGTCGCTCAGTTGGTTCTGAATATTATCCCTTGCACGCGACAGCCCTGCCAGGCGCCACTGCATCAGCAAGTCCTGTGCGAATCATCGTCAGACGTGAGAACATGCCCTGGATATCTTTCTCCTCCCACTTCTTCCCGCTGTCGTGCGTGCTACGGCCACCAGTGATCAGACCGCTCTTGTGAATGATAGTGCCTTCAAGCGTCACCGCTGTCCCATGATCGTCGCGTCAGCATTCCCGTAGGGATGAAGCACCCGCGGGGGGGGGGGTTAAAACTACTCGCACCTTTGACGTCTTGACCTTTCTCGTAACAGACATAACGCGCAACCTCCATCGTATCGCATACAAGCGCGTTTCCGCACGCATGATGTATCGCACGTTCCATAGCAGGCTCATACTGGATCACGTCAACTGCAAGACGTGCGCCCTTTGCAAACGCACGGAACTTGTCATTGATTGGCTTCACCTGAATCGTGTCGAGTGGAATAAATGTCGCCTGGCCCGCGCGCTGGTTGCGCATATACTGTAGGACAATACATAGGTCCACCCGGAGAGTTGGACCAAATGTCAAAGGTGGCGCACCTCTATGCAGTCAATGGCAGTCCGCTCCTCGTCAACAACGACGGCATCGATATTACGACCAAGAATAACGGAGATGGCGGTTTCGTACTTCCGCTGAGTAGGCTTACACAGATCAACCAGCCGGCCACGCACACCTAAAGACGTGATTCGTAAGTTCATTCAACTGGTCAGCCTTGGCGGCTACGCACCAGGGAATATACGTTGTAGGTTCGCCAATGTCTCCTTCAACTTTGCCTCGCGTTCGGTCTCTTTCTGGTCAAAACCGGCTTGCATGAGCTTTTGATGAATCTCCAAGAGGCGCCCATTAAGCTCGGCTTCGAGTCGACTGTCATCACAAATCAGCTGGGTCTACGGCCATCGCAATACGGTTGAAGCCATACTTGATGCGTGTCCGCTCAGATTGTTGCCCCTCGAGTTGTTGCTTGACTTTTCGTAGATGCTCGGTGTTCTCTTTGATTTTATCCTCCAGCTAAGAGGACAATAAGTCAGCGTAGGACTTTGATGTGAGCATGTAAACGGACACACATCGGTCCTCTTCTCTTCATACAAGTTACTATCCTCGCGCAGACTTGCTCCCTTCTGCTCGAATTCTTCCTGCCTATGTTTGAGTTGCGCAAACGTTCGCGACGCCGTTTTTTCTTCTCGTGTGAGTTTCTCGAGCGTTTGACGTTCCTCAACAGCGAGGACGCTAGCCTCAGCCTTCCTGAAAATCCCTAACCACATGAGATCAGAACGGTCGAAAGACGAAATACACGGACAGTTTGCGATACTCTTCTAAACTCCTTTCACTCAGAGATAGATTGTTCTGCGACGCTCGCCGCTGATTCTCTGTAATCACAAGGCTCGGTTAGGGAGAAAGATGAGCGAGAATATGTCTGCCACGCGCCTTGAGCCTCATCTGCGGCCTTTTGGACTGTCTCCAGATCCCTTTGATAGCCTTGAAGTTTCGTGACCTGTTTCTCTACTTCTTTCGAGACCTGATCCTGGAGCTTCTGCGCATTATTCAGCTTCCTCGTTGAATGGGCAATGGATGCCTCGACAGTCACGAGCTCTGGTTTCTAAGTGGGGGAAATAGCCCTTAGTCATTGGAGTGACTAGTAATACGGTACTTGCCTTGTCCTCCAACGCCTTCTCAGCCTTCTTTATCCTCTTCTCGGCCTTCGCAACGGTACTCCGGGCTTTAGCTTGATCGGTTCGCGCCTGTTCTAACTCCTCATCCCGGCCCTCCTTCTCTTCACGCAGTCCAGCAATAGAAGTTCCAAGCGTTGTAATCTCTTCTACATTCTTCTCGAGGCCCTCCTCAATGCGGAACAATTTGAAGAGGAGACGGCGGAGAGTAAGGTCGTCCTGCGCATCATGAGTGTTAAATTTAATCAGGAAGCAGGCCTTTGTAACTCACGCGCTCCTGGCATAGAGCCTCGAAACGCTCCGCCTCGCCCTTCTGTTCCTTGTATTGTTTAATTTCGCCCGCGATGGCGCGTCTTTTGGTAAAGTTATGCGTTGCGTTCTCCGTCGCTTGGTCCTGTTCCTCCCTGGCTCTTTCGTACTCCACGGCGAGCTCGAGTGAGCCACTGATCTGCTCGATGAGACGTGTGAGTTCTTTGGGAGATTGGGAGGCGACAGCCTCGACATCTCCCTGGAAGACGAGGAAATTCTTGGCTTTGACGAGAATATTGTGCTTAATGAGGGCTTCATTGTATGTAGTATATGTGACGGTCCTTTTATTGAGTTTGTACTCAGAAGCACCAGTTCTCGAGATCCTATGTTATTCGATGAGGACATCACAAATGAAGGCGAAAGTGCAACGCACGTTCTTTGAAACAGCCACTCCTTATTCTTTTCATCCTCAAACACCGCAAGAACCCAGGCCTTCTTTGCTGTGCCCTCACCCTCACCCTCGTCTTCTTCGTACTCTTCGTCAGGCTGCGAAGCTCCCTCGCCATTATCGCGGGCCAGACGGCGGCCACGGTACACCAGATCTCGAAGTTGGCTACTTCGAAGCTGCGCACTCTTTACTCCGAGAACAAATGAGATGGCATCCATGAGATTAGACTTGCCCGCGCCATTAGGTCCAATGATGGACGTGAAATTCTTGAACGGGCCGATGATTTGGTGACCCCTGTTCGTCAACAAGTTCAACAGCATAGGACATGTATAGCACTAGACGCACCTATATGACTTGAAATCGCACAACTCGATGCGAACAAGCGGCATATTCGATGATGTCAAACACGACCACCACCACTGTACTGTACCAAGTTATGATCAACTTATGGCCATCGACGTGACACTGACACGGTGTGACACATGTGACATAACGCGTCAGCGCTGAGTGCACGAACGTAATCGCGCGCCGACGCCGACGCCGACGCCCGCTAGGCTCAATCGTGATTCTACACTCCGTAATTTTACTCAGGTTTTAACGAAATACGGATGTTTGGGTAACATAACATAGGTCGGGGAATGGCAAGACCCATATGGATCCCTTCACAATGCCCGGTATCTGCCCGTCGTTCCTCGCGGACCTCACCAATGGTGGCAATGGTTCTGACTCGGATGTCGCACCGCTACGCTGCAGCTTGCGGCTCGCACTTCTGCTAACTTGGCTCGTATGCGCGTCAAGAAGGTATGCGATCCTGTCAATATTTCTCGGAATATTGAGGGTGGGTTGAACACATCTTTTTCAGTAATTTTGGCCAAGATTGGAGACCGCGACGAATTACCCCTAATTATCTTGCAAATATGGCAGGTAATCGCTATTGTAGTTTGTCTCCCACCTGGAATCTTTCTATGGGGTGGTGATATTGGTAACATACCTTGTAATGGGGATAACCTTCATGTGACATTCCTTGGATACGATGGACTCGGGTGGCGTCCAAAATCTAGCCTTCCACTGGGATCACTTGAGGCTTAGGACTCCCCTCTAGTATCTCTGGTATGTGGATATGGAAGTCTCTCACTCAGCCTCACTCACGTTCCCCCCTTTCCGACGCCGACAGCCCCCTGTAATCCCTGTAGGCGAAGCCACAAACGCGACTTCTCACCCCTATAATGAGAGACCCTATGTTGCACAACCATCTTTGCGTTTGCCGTCGTGGTTTGCCGTCGTGACAATGACCATCTGTCCCACTGCCACTTCCCCCCAAGATGGTGCTACCCCTCCGAAAGACGCTGAACACAGGGAGGCCGAACTGGCGACAGGTGACCTCCTTCCGCTTTGCAATACCACCCCGCCGGCCTCACATATTTTTGGGGGTAGCGATCAATGGCGATTCCACCCCTGAGGGGCATCCAAATGAAGTTTCACCCCCAAAAGGCGAACCCAAAGAAAAGTCGATGCCTCCCAACCTCGAGACCTTCATCTCGGGAGAATACCTTCCAGACAGCATCGACGTCTACGTCACTTCTTCTCACAAGATCTGCATACCTCATCTGGATGCCGGCCTTTGGGAGCGGTTCATTGAGCGGTACCCCGTCAGGTTCGTGCGACAGTACCCTCCACGTATCCTTGCAGACACAGGTATGTTCGAAATCATCGTGATAGCTTGTTCCGATGCATGGACGCGGATAAGGATGGTGATTAGTAGGTAATGGGTCAAAGCCCATGGTTTCTCGTCCCACAACAGGCCAGCTTGATCTTCGATACTCCAAATTTCTTGGCAATGGCCACCACTCGTTTGTCATCCTTGCGCCTCTCACACTTCCCTCTATCGTATCTGCCCCGTCCATGCATGGCGCGGTCGCGGTCAAACTGGCCATGGAGGAAGACTCTGAACGTAAGATGCTTTTGAATGAAGCGAAGATCTACAATGCGTTCCCACGGGAGCTGCAGGAGGGTAGCTCTTATGCACCGCCAATCGTACCCAAGTTTTACGGGTACTATGTGCCTTCCCGTGAGGGTTTTGACGGTTATGCCGACGATGCCAAATTTTCTAAGAAAGAACGGGAGTACATCCGAACGATGCTCGGGTGTATCACTCCAATCCTGTTGCTGGAGGCATGTGGAAATGAAATCCGCACCAGGGCCTTGTCTTCCACAAACAGGTGGGCGCAAATTTTCACAAGTGTCTGACGATATGATGAAAAGGCCAACTCCCGGGTTGAAAATAGGGAGAAGATTATTACGCTCTTGCACCGCCTACATGCAGCCAACTTCGTTCAGGGTTCTTTTTATGAGCGTAACATCCTCATGCAACCTGGCCCTCTCACCTTGCCACGGACAGAACGTTCCTTCAACGATCCATCGTACCGGATCATTGACTTCGGGCGCGGGGTGTGTCCCGGCGTTAACTGTGGGTCCACCGAAGACTGGTGTTTTGAAGCTGAGGAGGAGCGAAGGGATGCCCGTCGACGGATAGGCTACTTTGACATCTATCGGTGATCTCGGTGATCGGTACCGGATTGATCCATGTCTTGTCTTGTTTTGATAGTCGCACTAAATGAACCAGGGTACTAATGCAGAGGTTAGAAATGAAAGTTGGTGGTTGGTTGCCTCTCATTGCATAATCTGTCCTTTACAAAAAGTGGATTTCGTCGTGTCCCCTTGTATTCACCACCTGTTTCACACTCGGATGCTACGGATCGCAGTCTGAAGCAAGGCAAGAAAGAGAGCGGAGTTTCCTGCCAGCCACATTATCATATTTATTCGTTCCCGCCGGCGGTCGCCACCTCCTAGAGGGTTACATGTTGAGCGCTGCAGTCTTCGAGGTCTAGTCCAAATCCATTCAGCCGCTCTTATCAACAACCACCATGTCGAAAAGTGTCTATGCTGCCACACAACCATGAATAAACGGTCTCCGCCTTCTCCTTGCTTACCCTGGCCTTTTATTTCCTCTGAACTGCAAACATCAGATCGTCTCCGAGTCATCAATCCTTGCTCGATACACTGGCATTACGCAGGTGACGATGTCTGTATATAGCATATATGTAGCGGTCTACGAATAAGGATCGTTCCAGGTGGAATTGAGGCTATGTCGCGGCGTTGCATGTCCGACGCATCACGACCTCTACGCCTTTTACGAACCCTCACTGGCTTCTGGCCATTCATACCATCGTCAAAGGCCCATAGTTAACTTTTTTCGTTCTTTGCGTACAGAATCTAGCCGTACGCTTCGCCTCTCTCACTAGTACGATCTTACTCACTAGTGTCTACTTCGCAGTAAAATCACCGTTCCACACCAACTACGTCGTCATCTTGAAGCGCAGGCTATGGCACAACGCAGCGATTCACCTGACCAGAAGGAGGGCTTACAAAAATACGTTCTGCGCTTCTGCGAAGCCACTTTTTCCCCACTCCGCGCTCAGGCAGGAAGATGCCTAAACATTGTCCGGGCTCCCTTCTATCGTGCTCGTGCCCTTCAAGTCCGTCGGCGCTTCAAGAATTCCACGCGACCCGAGGATGTCAAGTATTCGATTGAATACTTTCGTTTTCTCCGAGAACAGCCCCTGAAAACTTTTGAAGCTCTGCGGAACCGAGCAACAGCATCTCTAGTGCAGGCATTGGCCGTCCAGGTGGAGTTGGGATCAGGCGATGTGATGCATGATGTCGAGGAAATGACGACCCTCTGCCGTGAACTCCTCGCTTCCGACGTCTCAGAGAGGCATCTTAGGAGTGCCGTTGTATCCTTCGCCGAAGCTTTTCTCACCAAAGTTTATCTGACTATACAACCTGAAGTAGAACCATTGGGTCAAGTCATTGATTGCCTACGAGAGGCGCTGAAGCTATGCCCTCCAGATTTACATCAAATTTCCCTCGCGTTGGCCAGCGCTCTCGCCACTCGCTTCAACATAACCCATTCAAATAATGATTACGAAGAAGCAGTGGCAGTCCTGGACAAAGTCATCGCTGCTCACTCCCCTGCGGACCATCCAGCGCCGCTACATGTTCTAGCTTCAGAGATGGTCACATGCCTTGCGTACAATCGATCACTTGTTTACAAGAATCCCGAAAATTCGGAGGAGGCTATTTTCCGTCGTCGTACTCTGCTTGGGTGCTCTTCTCTTCCCGACTCTATTCGTGTTGATGTCACTCAGCTCCTGGCCACCCAAGCTCAATGGCGTTTCAAACACTTCGGTCTCACAGAAGGGCTTCAAGAAGCACGCTCTTGTATTTCAGAAATAGCTAGTCGTTCATCTCTTCCCCTGGCAGCAGCGTCAGAAGGTATTGTGGAACTCGACGCTGTTCGAGCGGCCTATCCGATGACGGTGGTAGAGGAGAAGATTCAGTACCTCGAAGGTCTTCTCCTGACGACTGCTTCAGGAACCACGGATCACAGGAGTTGCCTCAGGGGCTTGGTGGATTGGTACCAAACCAAGTTCTCCCACTCAAACGACCTCTCAGACATCGAAGAGGCGATCAAGTATTGCCGGGTGTTACTAGCTTCGACGAGCTCAAATAATACATTCGTACCTTGTGTCTTTTTAGGCGACATCCTACTCATGGCATTCGAGCGTAACGGAAGAACCGAGTACCTTGATGAATCGATTGATCTTCACCGCGATGTCCTCAAAATGCAAGACTTTCGGATAACGTTGATACGCTTCCCCATTCATCTGCGACTTCTTTCGTCTTTGTCCACCCGCTTACACTTGCTAGGTCATACACAGGACCTGGCTGAAATCATGCACATTCTCCCCTTGGCCGCCGGCGATAGTCACGCCAGTGTACATGACCGATTCGAGCTGGCTTGCTTCTGGACGTCTGTTTCGAGAACTGTGGGCAATCCCTCTGTATCGACCGCGTATGAGACTGCGATGTTGCTCATGCAAGACTCCCTCGTTATCGCACCAATTCTAACGATGCAACATACTCGGCTCGTCACGATGCGCAACATTTGCGAGACGATGCCGCTGGAGTACGCGTCATATCTGATCCATACAGACCGAGTCGAGCAGGCCGTCGAGATACTTGAAGAAGGGAGATCGTTGCTCTGGTCTGAAATGCGTGGTCTCCAGACATCAGTTGACCAACTCCGCGAGGTTGACTCGTCCTTGGTGGAACAATTCGTGGCGATAAACAAGGAGATTGAGAGGCTGATCACGTCCACCTCCTCAGATGTTAGTGGGACTGTGGAAACAGACGATGGCGGACTCGGAACTTCAAGTGTTAACGGAATGGACTCGTTCGGCCGTCTCGTAACGAAGCAACGGAAATTGTTGGAGGCGCGCGACGCGCTCATCTCACAAATTCGGGACCTACCGGGCTTCGAGAGTTTCTTAAAGGCAACTTCGTTTGAGAGCCCCCACTGTGCTGCTTCATGCGGACCGGTTGTTATCATCAATCACTGCGAATGGCGTTCCGATATCCTCATCCTCCTCCGTGACTCCCCTCCTACACTAATTCCAACGGACGGCGATTTTTATGGCTCTGCAAGAAAGCTGAGGGATCGCCTTATGGGAGCCCGTGAGGGTGACCTGGACTCAAAGAAGTACCAACGCGCTTTAAGTTTCGTACTCAAGGACCTCTACGAGCTTGTCGGTCGACCTGTCATCGAGACATTCCGTATGCTTGTGGTACCAGAACAATCCCGAGTATGGTGGTGTCCGACATCGGTCTTCTGCTCCCTGCCCCTGCACGCAATGGGCCCAGTTCCCTCTGACGATGGCGTCAGTCGGTTTTTCTCGGACCTGTATATCCCATCCTACACCCCATCACTCTCCGCATTGATCGAATCGAGGAAATCCGGTATGCAAACGCCAGACCGACCTTCATTGCTCCTTGTGGCACAGCCAGACACGACTCTGCCTGGGGCGTGGGGAGAGGTGGAGGTCGTGCAGGCGCTAAGCACGCGGCTGCCGGTGGAAAGTCTCATCTCCGAAGCGGCCACACCCACTGCCGTGGTGGAAGCCCTCCGACTCGGCCGCCATCAGTTTGTCCATTTCGCATGCCACGGAACGCTCGAGACGGGAAAACCATTCGACGCTTCACTCAAGCTCCACGGAGGCGCGCGTCTGGCGCTGCTCGACATCGCACGCTCACGGCCCGGCCCGGGCGCCCCTCAGGCCACCGCCGAACTGGCCTTCCTCTCGGCCTGTCACACGGCGGAGCTGACGCGCGACAGCATCGCCGACGAGTCGCTCCACCTCGCCGCCGCGGCGCAATACTGTGGATTTAAGAGCGTCATCGGGACGATGTGGGAGGTGGCCGATACGGACGGACGCGACCTGGCCGAGAATTTCTACAGGTCGATGGCGCTCTCGGCGGGAAATGACGACAAAGGACTCGGAGGCCGAGGGTCAGGTGGGCCAGGGGGTGCAGAGGTACCGCCTTACCACGCGAGGTCCGCGAAGGCACTTCGGGACGCCGTGAGAAAGCTGCGGAGAAAAAACGGCGTGACCTTGGAGCGTTGGGTGAATTTCGTTCACTATGGCGCATAATCTGCGATGGGAGGTGACTGGATGCGATCCGTTTTTCTGGAAGGTAAGTGAGTGATCAAAGGGGTTTCCTACCACACAAACACTAGAGCTTATCCGTGCACTGTCGGCTAGGAATAGGGATCGAATTCGGCTACTCCCTGGTTTACGGGAGACTCGGACGTTGTTGTTGGCAACTTGAAGATGGTCTTTTGTATGCTAAACAGTGGTTGGGAATTGTATAGTAGACTCGGAGGATGTAACTGGCTCGAGTGATCCATTTCTCTGCCTTTAAAACCTTTCACGAGTCGAAAGGGGTACAGTATAAACACTTCACAGAGAGCTGGTATATAATAGTCATGGATTGACCTAACCATACAACACACCACAATGACCTGAAGACGCTCGGCCCCCTACGTGGCCTTATCGCAATGTCCTGTACAACCTCGGCTCCCTACGCAGCTTTACCGAACCAGTCTACCGTTGCCTCCCACGCCACCCTGCCCGCCTCCACCCCATCGAGGGGGTGTCCCTCACCTTCAAACGTCAGTAACTCAACCTCCTTCCCAAGCCCTTTAAGCGCATGATAAAACGTCTTTCCCTGAACGTTGATAACGCGGCGGTCCTCGAGGCCGAGCAGTAACAATACAGGAACTCGTACATGCGCGACGTATGCGATCGGTGTAGACGGGTACAGCTGCTCGTAGAGCGCGGGTGGCATCTGCTCGCTTTCTGCCGACGGCCGCACACCGAACTCGGACATGTACCAATCTGGGATATCGGTGCTCGCAGGCTGCGAGCTGATCACGGGGTTGCGCATCACTGCCGCGGAGAACACGTCTGGGTATTGGCCGATGACTGTCGCCCCGGCACCGCACGATGATGGCGGCGTCGGCGGTCCTGGTCAGAGAAGCTAGATGGACGAGGTTGCGTCGCTGGTCGTACTCACGGTGTGCAGTTAGGAAGCCGCCGTGGCTCCCCCCCAATACAAACTGCTTTCCAGGGCCGTACTCTCCCTTTCCCTCCTTCACAAGGTGATCCACGCAGGCTTCCACATCTTGCACGTCCAGAGTGCCGCATTTTCCGATCAGTTCCTGGACATAGAAATCGCCGAACCCCGTCGAGCCGGTGTAGTTAGGCATATTCAAGGTGTCTAACACAAGGGCCTATCAGCTCAGCCAACACACAAATGATTCATGGATCGTACATCCTTGTAACGCATATGCCGTGAAAGCAGGGATGAAAGCCGTTGCGACCTGCCCATGGGGGCCACCGTGAATAATAGTCATCAATGGCTGAGCCTTGCGTCGTCTTGGTTCTATCATAATTGTCTCCACCGGGTATCGGTTGGGTATGGGAATCAGAGCAGTCCTCAACTCGCGAAGAGCGTTCTCCACTAAAACTAGACGTCAGCAATGTTGACAAGAAAACTCCGTCATCCGACCCCAAGGGCTCACCGCGAGGAGTAAGCGAAGGCATCTCTATAACTTGCCAGGTGACCCTAGGAATCCCTCCGTGATCTTCGAGCCTTCCGAGGACAAGCTCGTTCGGGACTGTCGGCGCACTCCTCGAAGCTAGGACCCACTTGCGCCCGTCCGTTGCCAGTGGTGACCAGCTCCACAGATCCTCGCTGGATTCTACAGGCGTCAATCGTATCACGGTCTCCGGTTGCTCAAGGTTGATGAGGATGACCTCTAGCCTGGATCCTTGACTCGTCCGCGTGAGTAGATAGACCCGACCGCCCGACCGGACGAACGGGCGCGCAAGAAAACCGTCCGCATACAGACCAGCGAAACCGCACATGAGGCTCTCCTGTATCTTGTCGACAGTCGGAACGATCGTCGTTGTCTCCCGCGCTTGAAAATCAAATCTGTGGAGTGAGAAACAGGATGCGTGGGGCCCTCCGAGCTCGTGGGAAAGCCAGAGAGCCGCCGCGCTTGAACCGGGAATGGGCCGCGGGGAGCGAGAGGCACGTTGGGAGTCGGATACTTTCACTGCCGAGATGGCGGCAATCGACCCATCTGCCGGCTCCCCTTCGGCGTGCTCTATGTCGAGCTTGATTTCCCAGATGGTGGTCGGCCTATTGAAGCACGCCTTGATGCCGAGCCGCTTCCCATCCTCGCTAAACTCGAAACCTGTCGCGACCAAAGTGTCCTCGGAGACGAACTGGGCTTGGCCAAAGGAGGTGGCAGCGGCGATGGGTATGGATATGGCCCGAACAGTTGGGGAGCGGCTGCCTCCGGAGAGCGTGTCGTTAGTGGACCCGGCGCCGGACGCCCACTGGGTGACGAAAAGCGTTGGTCGCTTTCGCCCGACGTAGCCCTCACCATAATCAGGCAGGAAACGAAACTTGGCAAAGGGATCGTCGCCTTCGTTATCTGGCGCATTCGCCTCGGCGGTGTAGACCAACGAGGTCTCGGAGGGAGAAAATGCGAGAGTGGAGAACTGATCTGGGGGGAGATGTTATTCGTTCGAAGGAGGTCTTTTCTTGAGAATAAGGTTGCGGCGCATTTTGGGTGCTGTGATAGGAGGAATGGGGGACTCACCGTCTGTGTAGAATGCGCCGTGTGCCTTAGTCACAGTGACAGACGCCTCTAACCTCTCTCCTTCCCAAATTTCCACAAATCGTTTCTTATCACCTGAGTTTGTTTCGCGAAGGATGGCGGTCAGCTTGCCCGAAGGCGAGATCGCAGAAGCGACGACCTCGGGAGACACGTCCTGTGCGGGCGATGCGATGACGGTGAAAGACCCATCGGATCTACTTGACTTTATGAAGAAGGTCTTGTTCGTCGTCCGCTTGGCGTTTCGTGTATGGTCCTGCGAAGATGACACCACCTGGACGACTTTATCGCGTGATGCAGTCTGTTTGTCAATGTAGACAGGAGGGAAGATCAAGGGACGACGTACCCTTGTCTGAAAGGAATCGCGCAGACCCATACGTAGGGATGCTCAACAGTTCTGTGTACCAACTCTTTGTGTGTCCAGTCGAGGTGGCCATGGAAGTGCGCGTTCAAGAACCGCTGGTCGTGTGGGCAGGCTGGAGAGGTGCACAATGTATTAGGAAGGGGTCTTGGGGTCTAGAGTACGCTAACTTCGGTCATAGATCTAGGCCGCGGCCCAGGTGGTTGTGGTGGTTGTGGTGGTGGTGATGGTTCCAAGGCAGCCCAGAACGAGGTGAGACTTGGATTCATGTTGGAGGAGCCAAGACAAAGGGCGGGGCCGCGCCAATTGAGTTGAGGGAACTGAAAATGAAATGGAACGAACAGGGCCCGATCATCGAGAGAAATTCGAAAGTGAAAAGAGTGGGACATCATGATCTTGATTCCCGCCAAAGGTTCTCTAATAATAGTCCTCCGCAGAAAGTTATAGTTATATGCAAACAGCCTCGGGGTGGACGAGACTTCCATAGCCTCCACGATAAGAAATCATGGAAAAGGACAAAGAAAGGGAAGAACAGCTCATCCTTCGATTCTGGGCCTGCGATGTCACTAATTCTCTTTCTCTCCCTCGCGTTCACCAGCAGCCATGCAAACACCGGAGAATTTCAACGCAGTAATCAGATCGTCATCGATCTCCATGTCTCACCCGTTATGTCCATCGTGAGCGAATCAAAACCCAATCGTCTGCCGGGGGGGGTTCATATGCACAAAGTCAAAGTCATTGAATTCTCACAAGACACGCAACCTGCAACCTGGCCCCTTCCGATCACAGGACTCCCAGATTTCCGCATCGAAGACTTCTTTCGAGTTTATAGCACTCGTACGACCCTCCATCTTATTCAATTTGCCGGCTCAGACACTCCAGCAGCGATGGGGAAATCCCAGTATCCACGACGCGAGACATCCCAGGCAGCTTCTCAGCTTTGACTGGCCTTCTTGTCAAAGTGGTGGAGCGGCGACTGATACGCCCCGCACCCGGCTCATCGACGATCTCTCAGAGAGTCAGAGACCCTCTAGGCCTTCTCTTGGAACGCACAACGACGGCCCCATCACCCACGCAAGCCAGAAAGTGGCGCAGGAGCAGTGGGATAGATGTCATGGACTCGTACTAGTATGGCAACGGAGACGACTACACGCTCCAGGGCCCTAATCAGCGCTATTCCCAGCGAAGAATATGGCACGAGAGATCCATGAAAAAGGGGGCCATCGGCGAACCTCTCCGTGGACGTGGACCTTCTGGTTAAGGGCCGCTGCCGTGCACTGCCTGAGGTCCAAGTCGGTTGTGGTCTGGACCACGATCTGTGGTCAAACATAAGCTTGTCCGCACTGGCAGGTCCCGAGAGAAATGATGCCCCTGTGAGTGGTGGGACGACTGGGATGATCAGAACATCCATCTGGATGCGGGCCCTTTTCTATTCAGAACGACAGAAGAGAAGTTTCTTGTTCATGTCGGCAATGTGCTTTTGGAAGGGTCGCTGCTAATCCTGCATGTGGTGACAGCAGTATGGCGCGAATTCTTACGCGCAAACACGGTGTCTGTACACGAACACTGACCTCATTTCGCTGTGCCCATCATCTGACCCCATACAACACCAAAAGGCGTGTGCCATGTGCCTTTCGTTTTAGCCCGCTTGCAACACGAATCTATGCCGGCAATTACTATGCACCACCACGCTCCCCCCACAAGACGGGCCAATAGATGCTGGTCAATCAATTGGGTTGTTCCCTATGTGTAACACCACAGGTAGAACGCTAGATTGATCATTCAGACAAACAGCAAGATAGAGATGTAAGTAAGGACCATGAAAACGTATAGTACTGTATACACAAAACCAAGAGGTAAACGACATGAAAAGTCCACAGCCCTGCATAGTTTACTCGCAATTTATTCCGAGGTCGGGAAAGTTGTATGTACCCGGGATTGCATTCTCGCACCCAGTGCGATCTCTATGAGAATTGCAATTGACCTGGTCGTTTGGCGTACTACAGCAACGTAGGCAGAAGCGGTTCAGCGCGGGCTCGATGCTGTGCCCTCATCAGTACGCGGTACATCTCCGAGAGAATCGAGGCCCAGGGACACTGGCACGCACAGCTCGATAAAGCTTGCTCCTGACCCGCCGAAAGTACACTGAGCTCCATTCGGGAAGCGCACGTCCATCTGTCCACCAGCGTCGCCAGGACCAAAGTGAAACTTGCTCGAGTCGAAACAGCCAGTGACCTATGAGATAGCGTCCTAAAGTTCACGATCAACCTGCCTAGGAACATCCGCGAAGTACCTGGATCCATGAGTCGTCTTCTGCACGCGCGACAGATGCGGCAGTGATGAGGCCGTCGGGCATCCTGTTTTCGCAGAGATCGCCGGAACTCCCAGGGGTACAATACGTTACTGCGTCCATCTCTGCCTCGGATACGAGCTCTGATAAAAAGCATTGATTGCGGCGAGCACCTCGTAACCTGTTACAAGACTCGAACATACCGCCAGGGTCCTTGGGGAGCAGAAGCGCAAAATCCTTCTCGCTCGCGATGAAAACAGTCGTCCGAATCGAGGGCACGCCAGTCGGATCTGGTGTCGGCCTCGTATCCAGGTACTGTTCCGAGGTCGTGGAAGCGTCTTGACGAGGTCGCAGCGACCCCGGCCGGAACTTCAAGTTCTTAGTAGAGCGTCGAGTGCGAGAAGGCGACACATCCGAATCTTTCCAGAAACGAGTGTCATGGGTAGAAATGTTTCCTTGTGATCGAGCTACGGTAGAACGAACGTATGGATAGAGCGGGTTTGGACGGAGACTGTAAGGGTCAGACCAGTGATTACGAATGCCAGGAAGTGCGACGCTGTAAGCGGAGGTTGCAAAAAGCAGTGCAATAGAGAGACAAGAACGCATGGAAGGATATTGAGAGTCGCCCTGCGATTCGAATGGGGGAATTATGGTGCTGGCGTGATAGGAAAAGGTATTATAGATTGACGAGATTCAAGCCTTGAAGTTGGCGAGGTGTAGCCCGGGCGTGCGCGAAAAGTTCGATCGGGGGTTAAAACATGAACATGAAGCCAAACACTGGGTCATCCCCTGGCTGTCTCAGTCCATAGCTACGATATCCCGAACTCTAGCGCACTCGATTAACCGTGTGTCCCGGGTGCTCAACAGCGGTGGAGTGTATTAGGCAGCTGAGATATCTGGAAGTATGAAGTATAAATAGGGTTCGAGCCTGAGAGAACGGTACAGTACTGCCGCGATGACTGGATCCTTTTTGTGATGCTCGGAGCTTGATGGCTTATAGTGTTGAACGACACAACGCTAGCGAGTCCCGCTTAGCTCAGTTGGTAGAGCGCGTCACTAGTAACGTGATCCAAGCGATTACATTATCATATGACGAGGTCAGTCGTTCAAGTCGGCTAGTGGGAATTATTTTGCGTTTTTCAACAACCACTTCATTTTGCATACTTTCCACACAAAAAGTAGCTCATCTGTATTGGGCATGCATGCAGGAATATTGTCCATTGTTGATGATATATGATACGTTAACGTTACTGCACCACAGGAACAACGAGGATCGCTGTTGCAAAGACAAAGAACGGAGATAGAAGGCTACAGAAACAGTCGAGTGGTGGTAAAACATGTGAAGACGAAGGTGGTAGGTAGGAGAGGTGGTGAGGTGTACAACAATACAGGGATAAAAATACAACGAAGGTCCAATCACAACAACAGAGGAGTGTCCGCGGAATGTTCGATTTACTGTAAGGGTGGCCCGCAGCCCTTCGACAAGAGTCCGTTCAAGTGATGTCCATGATGGTACATAATGTCCGTTTGCGAATCTTCTACTTCTTAAGTCTTACTCTTAAAGATAAGTACTCATGCCCTCAATTCGCAGTCTTGAGTAGCTGAGTGGTGGTGTGATGTTCTATGTTCTAGATGAAGCACACTTGCCAAACGTCTGCGCCGTTCGCAGCGCGCTGCAGACCAGCAAAGGTAGTGCGACCGCCGAGGAGGTCAAAGCGTCGGAGGCCGGCGGGGTCGGGCGCGATTCTATTGCGTTGGCCAAAGCTGGACGAGGCCGCTCGCCTGTGGTTCTCGCTCGGGAGCTGGTTGTAGTCTCCCTGACTTGCACGCTCAGACATCTTCGCGTGGAGGGCATGGAGCACATCGCGCACGGTCACAGCATGACCCTGGCCTCGCGCGCTCGATGCGTAGAAGCAGCCCCCCGATACACCCGGTATCTCGAGGACGAGGTAAGGGGCGCGCGTCGAAATCGCGGGCTCGTTCATCGCGTTGGGGTTGCAGGATGGGTGGAGGCACGCCGCAGACGGTTGTTGCACAACGTTAAAGTTCAATTTGGCTGGCCGGTGGTGGCCGGCGTATGCCAGTAGCTCACTCAATACAGCATACCTGGAACGCTCAGGGCTTACTGGAGGTGTAGGCAGAGAGTCTAGAAAACAAAAGAGGAAGAGTTCTTAGTTGTTGGTGAAGACAGGCCGCGGGACGCGAGAAATCATGAGGGCGCACGCTGATGATAGGAGGGAGAGGGCAACGGGACCGTGTTCATATGTGGCGCACCGGGCGTCGAAGGATATTGAGATGCATACGCGTACGCTTGCCCGGAGTGCATCACATCCGACCTGGTGGACCCTGGGGGGGATGGTAGACTCACCGGGCTCATGATCGGAGTCACGGGCAGCCTGCCACCGCTCGAGGCGGTGGTCCCCGTCAATGAGCTGAGTGACCATGCGGGGCTAGACACGAAGGATTGCGGGTGGTGCTTCGAAGAGTGAGGCAGCATGGCTGTAAGTCAACGCGAGTCAAAGAAGGAGAAGGACAGGCGGTAATAGATTTAGAGAGAGGGAGAACGAAAGGCGGTGGGGCGGAGGTTGCTGGGGAATGACTCGCGAC
>QFFA01008640.1:0-18578 GCA_003316565.1 Russula foetens | reverse complement strand
TAAGGTGTGAAAAGTGTGCTCAAGTGATGAGAAGTCTCAGCAAGGGATGATGCATTTTGCTGATGTCCGCTCCTAACTCTTGGAGACTTCGCACGAATGTCTCCCTTTCTTCATCGCTGAACTTCTGCGCGTACATAGCGAGAGCCGCGGGATCGCATCGGTGATCAGGGAGGGCATCTTCCTCTACTGAATTGACGATCTCGACTGTCCTGCTCGCTGGTTGGCGGCCTCTTTTCGAGGGGCAGGTACGTGCAAGGTGTCCTTGCTTCCCGCATTTGAAGCAGCGACCCGTTTTTCGGTACTCCTCTTTCTCTTTGTTGGTGGAGGCTTTGCGGGCCACCGCCAATATGTCCATGGCATCGTCATTTCGAGGGGGGAGGCGTGGCCGTGCCGGCTGCTGATTTCCTCGTCCCTGGCCACGTTGATTTCCTCCACCTCCCTGTCCCGGGCAGCGCCAGTAGAAGTTGCCAAAACCTCCGGAGCGGCTCTGCCCGCTGTTTGATCGTAAGTTGGGGGGTTGGGAGCGTCCAAAGCTGTCTTTGATGGCCTGGAGGCGGAGCCAGCTGCGTTGCTGTTCCTGGGCTCCTTCGCTCCATTGACGGAAATTGTTGGGTTTGTTGTAGCGAATGATTGCTTCAACTAACGGGAATGGGAGTCCCTGAGCGAACAGCTTTAGGTTCGAGGCATCGTCAACGTCGACCCCAGCTCGATGGGCAAGACGCTCAAAGGTAGCGATGTACTCGTCGATGTTCCCTTGATCCATTTTGAGCATCGTCATCGCTTTCTGTGCTTTCTCGTTCTCGGCGTAGTCGACGAACAAGTCCTTGAACTCTCGTTCTAGCGCCTGCCAAGGGGAACGTCCTAAGAGCTGCTGTGGGTGCTGCTGCACGTCGTCCAGCCACTCGTACATTCTCTCGATCCACCCTTCCACCTTGGGCCCCTCGATGAGGGATAGGAAGTAGGCGCACTTCTTAATGGGGTCGAGGGAGATGGATGCATCGCAGTTCATCAGCATGTATCGGCAGAACTGGGTCAGGAATCGCATGGTTCGGTCTCGATTTCCGTCGAATTGGTCAGGGGGAATGCCTTCGAGGCGGATGTGGCCCATCCCTCTGATGGCGTTTACTGTCATGGGGTCGTCCCCCGTTCCTCCCGGCATCCCGGGTGCTCGTGGGGGGCGGTCTGTGGGGGAGGATCGACGTCGATCGTAGCCATCGTCATCATCGTCGTCATCATCGGGTGGTCCTTGGCCAAACCCTGGCTGTCTCCCTGTCGCGCGTGCTTGGAACTGGGCGAAAGATTCGCTACTGGGGAGAAGGGGAGTTGGCATGGGCATTGGTTCGATCACTTCGGGGACCGAGGTGACTTGGGTGGGGGTTACATGTGTTGTTTCAGGTGGGGCTGCAGAAGGGGGGCGCGTGACCGGTTCTCCAGAGGTTTGGAGTTGTGCGTAGTCAATTCCATTTAATGGGGCATCAATCAGGGAGAGTGAGGGTCTGGCGAGTCGGTGTGCCTCCCATTCGGTGTTTCGTTGGCGGATTTCAAACCAGACTCCGTAGATGTTGGAGACTGCAATCCTTGCTCCGTTCAGGGTGGCGTAGTAGCCGGTCCATGGGACTGGTGTGGTCCCTAACACACAGAATTTGGTGTTGATGGCATATTCCGTCGGGACTGTGTCTCTCTGTTCTGGCATCGCAAGAAAGGGGAGTCGGAGTCCTCCCAGCGCAGCTGGGGTTGGGACATCGCAGAGCACTCTGAGGTGCCAGTCGGTGGGGGTCTTTCCTTTTCCTTTGGAAGTCGAGGGGTTCGGTGTCGATGTCATGGTTCCTTTGGTTTCGGTGAAGCTCGTTAAGCTCGTTCTATTGTCACGGTCAGATCACCGTGTCAGAACAAGTCGTCGTTCGGGGTCCTATTTGCAGAGTCCCTTCGTGAGGCAGTCACAGGGTCCGTTGTTGTGGGCTACGGCTGGAGAGATGTACTGGCAGAATCGGTAGTCGGGCTTGACTTCTGCAGTGGCAGGCATCGACGAGTGAGGGCCTGAATGTGGCACGAGCGAGCACTTATCGCGACTCGAAGACGATGGAGAGTTCGCTAAGCAACGATTGGAGTCGTCCTTAGATTCCTGAAGGGATCGTTCACTCGAAAGAAGACAAACATCTGTATTCCACAAGAGAACGAGCTTAGAGCTCGTCCTATGAAACGCACGTGCTTATATACAGGAAGCCTCGAGGTAAACGTGAGGCGAGTGAGTCAGAGATAAGGACATGCGCGCAGCGCATGGTAAACGAGTCAGAGATAAGTGGCCCTAAGGTACAGAACGTGCAGACAACATGTTAAGGGCGCGATCCGGCACGAGAGTGACAAGATAAGGGGAAACATGGGAAGGTAAAGGGAAAGTAAATGTAATGGGGGAGCAAGTCGTGACAACAAGGAAGTTTGTCACACTTTTTGGCCATTTTATCACATAACGTTGGATGAAACCTTGTGAGCCCTACCTTACTATCGCACCCAGGGTTTTTGAAAATATACCTTGGAAATGTACTTCCCGATAGCTATGAACCCCGGCTTTCTGTAGGAGGTAGGTATGCTTCTAGTCAAGGTGTCTGTAAAGAATAAAGGATGGATATATGGGGTTGTGTCCTGAGAAGCAATTTACCGGAGCAATTAGGGGGTTTTTGAAAACTGTTGAGTCACAGTGGTCATGGCGCCTGTCAAGCTAATTGACCCTCCACTCGGCATCAACCGAAATCATAACCATGCGATCTGTGACGCGTCTATCACGCAGGGCTTCATTGAAACCCCGCTCAAAATGAATAGTCACGGAATAGCCACCCTCCTTTCAAGTTTAAAATCTCTGCTACATACACTGCAGTCATTCCCAAGGCCTAAGATTTTATACAGAGCCTTATATATACATGGTCTTTGACTGTATCAAAAATTTCCTGCAATTTTCTATCTTGAATATGAACCAGACATGATTTTCTGCCGATTACTCGAAATTTTCCCTAGTTTTCCTATTCCTGAACGAGAGCTTGGTGACGTTTCTTCAAATAAACTTTGCAGACAACTTTGGATGTACTATGAACACTCATCCCGAGGTATCCGAGGGTGCACATTTAATTTGAGGAGGAGGCGCTATATTTCGCCTTTTCAGAAACCCCATAGCTTTCAAACCCAGCGGACAGCGGACACAGCAGCACCAGTCATTGTGAAAATGTATGGCACAGACATCACATGATCACACTATTGTTTGGTCCAGTTGTGGCTCCAAGCCTAATGCAGTGTGAAAACTGTTATGTAGATGTGGGAAGTCACGTAGAATTGTAAATAATTACATGGATAGGTGGGATAAATGTGACGCTGATGTGTAAGCGACCATGTGATGGATAGGTCTAGATGAGTTGAGAGAGACGGACCGGATTGCCGAGGTGCATCACAATAAGAATAGGTATGACTGCCATTTAGGGAATAATGACTACTATAGATAAGGGTATATATGCGCTGTGACAGATAAGAAGACATACGGGGTGAGTTGCTACTCTGTATACCTATGGGATATGTGTCGCGATCGCGGCCTTCGGCCGCGTTCATGACCTCCACACACACCCCTGGATCACATGACCTTAAGAGGGGATCGAGAACGATGCCCCTAAGTCCACCAAGTCCGCCCCTAAAGCCAAGTTATAGCCAAGTGACCAAGTCAAACTTAGGGTCACGTGACCCTAAGAAAGTATCACGTGACCGGTCACGTGATCCTTCCCCACTTTCCAGGTCACGTGACATGTCACCTGACCCAGGCCGATCACGTGATCAGAAAGCATGTGATCCCATCCACTTTGGACAAGTTACTAAGCCATTGACCAATACCTGGAAAGTCATCAAGATTACCAAGCCAAAGGATGCTTACCAAGACAAAGGGAATCCCCGATCAGATCTTGGGATTTCCCAGGGGATTCCCCATAGCCTCTCCAGAGTACGTCCCATATCAGGAACCTCAACAGATCTTGGATTTCCCCAAATCCCCGATAAGATCTGATAGCCTCCCCATAGACTCTCCTGACCGTGTACCATATATAGATAGATTACACCTGTCACCTGTACTGGTGCCGGCCCTAAAGGCTGCGCACAGACCACCCTGTACTAGTATATAAGACCTGTGAATTGTAGTGAATAGTCCCCAGACTATTCTCTTGTCTACCCCCCACTGTCCACTCTGGAGCCTTTCCTCCAGATTCACCTCTTGCATCTCATCACTCTCTGCCTATCCTTCTCGCTCCTCATCCTCTGGTACAGTCACCTCCAACTCAAGTACTCCGTCGCTCCCCACTGCTTTTCATAGAAAGTAGTAAGTTCGCGACACTATGGGCCACTGCTACTAACTGCAAACTAGAATTACCTCTGACAATGAAGATACATCCTGTATTCCATAACTCACTCTTGAAACCATACATTGAGACGGCCTCACATGGCCCAAACTTCGAACGACCACCACCAGAAATCATTGGCGATGAAGAAAGACACTACGAGATAGAACAAATCCTTAAATCCCGGCCTACACAAAACTGCAAAAGCACACAATACCTAGTCAAATGGAAAGGTTACCCCGACTCAGAGAATTCTTGGCTGCCAGCCAAAGAACTAACACATGCCAAAGAACTACTACATGCATTCAAAATGCGACATAGACAAGTCCAAGCCTTGCAGGTGCAAGGAAAGCCTAAAGAGGGGATACTGTCGCAATTGCGGCCTTCAGCCGCGTTCGTGACCTCCATGCACACCTCTGGAACACACGCCCTTAAGAGAGGATCAAGAACAATGCCCCTAAGTCCACCAGATCCGCCCCTAAAGCCAAGTTATAGCCAAGTGACCAAGTCAAACTTAGGGTCATGTGACCCTGGGAAAGTATCACCTGACTGGTCATGTGATCTCTCCCCACTTTCCAGGTCACATGACCTGTCACATGACCCAGGCCAATCATATAATCAGGGAGCACGTGATCCCATCTGCTTTGGACGAGTTACTAAGCCATTGACCAATACCTGGAAGGTCATCAAGATTACCAAGCCAAAGGACGCTTACCAAGACAAAGGGAATCCCCGATCAGATCTTGGGATTCCCCAGGGGATTCCCCATAGCCTCTCCCAAGTACATCCCATATTGGGAACCTCAGCAGATCTTGGATTTCCCCAAATCCCCGATAAGATCTGATAGCCTCTCTATAGACTCTCCTGACCTTGTACCATATATGGATAGATTACACCTGTCACCTGTACTGGTGCTGGCCCTAAAGGCTGTGCACAGACCACCCTGTATTAGTATATAAGACCTGTGAAATGTAGCAAATAGTCCCCAGACTATTCTCTTGTCTACCCCCACTTCTTACACTGGAGCCCTACCTCCACTTAGCCCTCTCACTCACCCTTTGCTATTGTTCTCTCCTCTGCCTCTATTACAGTCACCTCCAACTACAAGCCCTTGTCACTGCTCACCTTGCTACTTGAGAAAAGTAGTAAGTTTGCGACAGGTGGCGAATGAGGGTGTATTCCGGCAACAGACCGCGTGGCATCGTAAGGGAAAATGGGGTTGGCGAACGTGAAACGAGCGAAAGTGAATAGAGGGAACATAGTGCAACGGTGGGCACGAGGGTCAAACGATTGAAATGAGTGGGTGGCATCCAGAAACTAAAGTGAAAGTGGTAAAGCAAGGAGGGAGGGGTGACCTAAATCGAAAATGGTAAGGAAAGAGAGCAGGCAAAGGTCCAATAATTACTAAAGGGGGGTAATCGAGCTTGTCACAACATGAGGTGACAAACGCAACAAGCGAGCGAGTGGCAGTTTTGGGGTGACATCTTGAGGTGGCATGCTTTTGTGGCATCGGCCGATGAGGGGCTTGGGCGATCCGACATGCTCACAGGCCATGATTGGCCAAGCGCAACGGATGATTGGAATGCAAGAGGGATGAGGGGCAACGATGGCAAAGGAGGGGAGATTGATCGATGGCGACGATGGTGGATGGGAAGAGGGAAACATAGAAGAGCGTGGGAAGTTGACTTTTGACATTGAGTGCTTGATAATCGACTTGAATGTGAGGCAAAACGCGGCACATAGGCATGCATCACGTGTTCCAATCAGCTAACACGAACGATACTTACATCGAGAAGGCGGGTGACCGCTCAGAGATAGGCGATCCGGGGTGCGGGGTTCGTTTCTGAGGCCACCATGATCCCACTCCTTATAGTACTTATTGTAACTGCAGTGGGACTCACTCAATGAGTCCTTATTGTATTTGTGAGTATGCAACATGTTCGAGGGCTTTTGTCCCTCCATGTGTGATTATGCATCCCCTAGGCTAATGCCTAAGGGTGTGTTCGAGAACTTTGTCACGCTTCGAGATACCAGCCAAAAGATTTTCTGCTTGAGATATTGCTGTGTGCAAGAAATTGTGCTGTTCAGGAAATTTTTCAATCTGCGTGAGACAGTATCTCAGTCTGGCAATGCCCTGCCAACTTGAGTTTCTGCCTCGACCCTCAAACTCGACCAGATTGTGTGACCATCTGTGACCCCGCATGTTACTTGTGTGATAAAATGTGACAAAACATGCATGTGAGTCATGAGTCTCATGTGCTTCCACACACGCTCTGCCCATGTGAGGACTCAACAGACCTCACGTGCCCGTCCATAGTCTTGTGCCATCATGCTTTGGTCAGCAAACATCAGACACAATCTGGTCATGACAACAGTGCATTCAGAAAATGAAAATTCTCAAAAACTGTATCTCTATCTGGCACCCTCCAGATAGAGATTGTGTTTCAGAAATATCTACTGTTGCCAGTTCCCAAATGCACCCTACTTGTTCCATGGACATGTACTCATGGGTAATTGTAATTGTAGTTTCCTGCACTGTAAGTGGTGCGATTATTATCAATGTAAGACAGCCATTACTCTCAGCCATCTTACATCACTCTACACATTTCCCACTGGGCATCAGCCCCTCAAAACAAGGAAGAGTTTCCAAGACCTCTGAGGATAGACACAGAAATTTATCCAGAAAATCCTTTGGGGGCATTGGGCCAACAAAGAAAGGATGCATCTCATCTCATCTGACAGCTAACTAAAAAAAGCACTTCGGGTTTCATGCCCAGGCCTATACATATCTGTGGTGTTGCTTTGAGTACAGAAAGGGGTACTCTGCAGTAATGAAGGCATTTTGGGGGGTGGTGTCTTGTCCATGGATGGTAGCAGCAAATGTCGGTAGCAGGACAGTGGCAGCAGTTGATGCTGATAGCGTGGGAAGGTCAGGTGGTCAGGTGGCATACAAAGGGTGTGACATAAGCGACGTCACGACGATGAGACTTCTTTTTTCGCCCGAGCCGAGGAACAAAATGAAATCAAAGCTATCTTCCCGACCCATGCCCACTTTCCTCCCCACTTTTCCTTTTCTTTCTTCTTGAACACCTCCCGTTCCCTCCCGCCCCTCTCCCCTTTCCCTCCCTTCCCCTTCCATCCGCTTGTCCAGCGGTCACTCTCTTTTTCTTGCGAAGATGATGCCTCACTTTCGTACTGGCCGGTCGTTCGCACACTCCCCTCAGAAGCGTGCCAACCAGTGTAAGTATTCTCTTCCACCACACCGCATGTGTCCCCTCTCCTTCTTCCTCCAACCTTCTCATGGCATCATTGGTGAACGTTCCCTCTGACACCGATTTTTAGCCTGCAACACTGGCGGGTTTTACAAGTCACCTACCTCTTCCCAGTCTATTCCATACACCACACCTATCAACATCACCTGGGACACATCTTGTCTCACTACACAATACGCCGACATATATCTCTATGCCCCCGCTATAACCACCTCCCACATCCACGCCTGGCAAAACGTCTACTTCCCCCAAGGTTCTTATCCGACTTACTTCGAACCCAAGTGGTGGAATTCCACCAACTCGGCCAGCCTTCAGCTTTCCATTGTGCCTTCTGATGTCCCTCCCTTCCAAGCCTCTTTACCCGCTGGCCCCATCTTTACCGTCACTTATCAACCTCCTTCCTCTGGTGGTCCCCCTCCCGCCGCCGACACATCCAAGCCCGATGGCCCCGTTACTATCGTGAATAATGCCCCCTACACTCAGAAGCGCCTCTCCGGGGGTAAAGTTGCTGCAGCAGTTATTATGCCTCTTCTCATAGTCTTCGTCCTTGCCGCCGCCTATGTCAGAATGAAACGCGAGCGAGGTAAAGAGGAGCGCAAGCGGTGGAGCGAGGCCGTCGACCAGCGCATGAGTACGATTTCCACAAACTGGAACCCCATCTCCGTCGCTGGTGCACAGGCCGCAATCCGCAATAGCATCGCCACTGACCCAAGTAACCGGGTGTCATCCTTTTCCTTTGGTAACATTCGCCCTGTGTCCACCGCCACGGCGGATGGTGGGCAAGCGGGTATAGGTTTAAAGACGCGGACCGTCCTACCCGGTCAGAGTAATGGGACTTCACAGCTTCGCACCCCCACAACCTCTCAGATTCTGGCCGAGCGCGTATCGCGCGTATCTTTTGCCCCCGACGTGCGCCCGAGTTTGGAGAGCCGCCGTACGGTTACAAGCCGTGCATACCACACGGCGATTGTTCCCCCTCTTCCGGATCGCAAGTGGGAGGTCTCTCAGTCCTCTATCCCAAATGCAGAACAGTATGAGGGCTTGTCTCCTACGCAGACCAACGGCCCTCAGACCCTCAGTGTGGAGGATATACAAGCTTGTTTAGCAGGAGAGGAGACTACTTCCCGCCCAAGTGTTGATGCGGTCATGCCCGCCCTCCGTCGTATGTATTGTCCCCCCATCTTTCCGCTCCTTGATTCAACTCCCTGGTTTCAGTGATGCGCACTGGAGACCTCTCTTCTGACGCCGAAGGCGAGGAAGAGCCTGAACTACTCTTCTCTGCTCAGTCTACAACTTTCCCGACCGTCCCTTCGCCTACTCACAGCCCTGAGGCATCTTCTATGTCAACTTTCATGCCGATGCAGCCCATGCCCGCAAATGTGATGTCTCCCGATGACATGCTACGCGCATATGCCGAGCGTCGTGCTCTCGGAGGCACCAGCGGTGCCAAAGGGCCAACCGTACCTTCGCCAACATATGCTGGTAGTGGTGCACAAGGTGCCGTGCGCACGCTATACTCGCCCACCCGTTCGCAAAAACACATGACGCTAGAGAGCCAGTATAGCGTTTTTGCGGATGAAGACGCCTATGACGGGACAACTTAATTGCCACCCCAACAGCGTAGCCTCGTATTTTCCCTCCCCTGGTCCATCAACCCTTTCTCAGATTTATGATGTCTATTTTACGGGGTTTCACACCTCGTTGTATGGTTGTAACCTTCCACCTGCCGCCCACCCTTCTATTACCGATTTACTTGATCGAAGCCGTGGCAATTTGAACCATTGCTTTTCTTTGTGTGGCCACTCCATTCCCGTCTTCGTCTGTTGCCTTATCTATTCGAATCTATAGTGGCCGTGCCCCATTCCATTGGACAACCTCACATTACAGCACACTTCTATCTTCTCTTCACGTCGTTTATGATTTCCTCGGAACACAGGCTGTGTCCGTACACCCCGCGTGTGGTTAGCGATCTCGATTCTCGAGGCGAATATTCTCCGCCTTACGATTCGCTAGTTGATCGTATATACCCCCGTCCCAACTTATTTTATATATATTACAGTCGGCATGTTCACGCCTTTATGAATGTAGGTATTGAACATGTTTGGACACAATTTTCTTGTCCCATGTGGAGAAAGGTTGGAAAGTTGCCTATTCCAGGTGAGAACCGTTACACGTGGACGAACGTGAGAGGGCGATGAAACAAAAGACCGACGATCAGGCCGCTTTTTATCCGGAGTTGTGAACCCGGTAGCAACAGAACGTCGTGCTTCTCCCACCGATCCGCGGACAGCCAGGAAGATCTTGCAACTCCAGGTCTCTGATGCCCTTATCGAGGATGAGGCGCTCAGGCTTCTACGGTCGTCCGAAACGGGTCGGTATTACAAGTATGTGGGAACAGGTGAACGATGGAAACTAGTACGCCAATTAGATTGAGTACTCTACTAGTCGTTACATGCACAGGACATACAGCGGTTTCAGGCGGAGAGGCATCGTATATGGTAAATAAAAGTGCACAAGAAGGAGGAGCAAAGATCAAAGGCTAAAGACACCGCTCTTCCGCTTACGCGACTGGACTGGGAAAACAAGTACAAGAGAAATACCGAGTCCGACGGTCAGCCCAATGGACACCGAGATCAGCTGCAAGGCGACCTGGAATCCACTCGAGTACGAACTCGAACTGCCAGAGGCCTGTTGCGACGCAAAATGTAGAAGGCCACCATTTCCGAGACCAGAAGGCAGTTGAAACAAAATGCCCGTGATCTAGTTGGTCCAGTTCAACTTTGTCTGCATGCGGAGGAAGGAGGACGCGAGGGACATACCATTACAGCAAAGGCGTTTCCCCGGAAGAATCGACCGTATATGTTCGCAACAACGCCGACGGCAAAAGCACTGCACAGCGTAAACGTTAGAGCCACAAGCGAGAAGAATCAATGGGCACCCACCCAACGGCAGCACTGATGTCGCTTTGGTTCGGGAACTTGATACCGACAAAGTGATTGATGACCCAGCCAAGGCAAGAAATCGCAACGAGGATAGCCTTTCCGAGATTTGTACTCAGCGTACCCATTCAGAAAACAGGTAGCAGGGAACACGACAACCCACCAACTCTTTTCGGTACCATGGCGCTTGATTCCGTAAACTAAGAAATAGCGAAAACATCGGAACAGTCAGGAATGCTAGCCGAAGTATTAGATCAATGGATAGGCTAGAGAGGAAGAGCTCACCCCAAAAATGCGAAGGTGTCTTTCTAAACCACGGCGCGTTGCTGTGGCTCTTCGCGCAAAGGTAATCCTCCGGCCCAAAAATCTCGAGACCTGTCATCCTCTCGTAGAATTCTGCACCTATTGCGAGTCCGAACCCGAGGAACAGCGAATATACAAGAGCATAACAAAGGCGTACGGCCCCTGCAACAATGTTGCGAGAAGACAGCTCAAGCGAGCCACATAGTACGATAAAGCCCTTGAAGAAACCTTAGAAGAAATCCAGGGAGCGGAAATGAAAGGATACGGACAGGTAGAATGAGGACGACTGACGACGATGCGATGGCGGAGTAGCAAAATATATGAGTCTGGGCTAGGGCGCCGGCAATAAAGCTCAAAAGAGTCGCAATTGTGATCCTACGTCATGCTGAGTCTTAGGTCAGGACATTGACAGAAGTGGGGTCACTCACTCAAATACGTTGGAGTATAATTCGTTTCTCACCGATAAAATTTGAACAGCGACGAGGAGTGCACCCAAGGGGAATGAGATGAGACTGTCGAGAAGTGACCCGTTGAACGATACACTGCAGATTGATGCCGATGCCATCCCCCCAAATAAGATGAGCTGCAGCGGTGAGTACAATGGCTTTGAAAGCATGAGCGAGTCCAGTGCAGCCGATGCGTCTGTGACAGACACATCATCATGAATAACCTGCATTTGCGCCTTAGTCCCCTATTTTCGACCTTCACTAAAGACACATACACGCCAGTATATCTTGTGTGCTTCTTGTAACTTTCCCAGATCTAGTGCTGAGCCTTGGCGTATCAACTTCACACTGCTAGTGCTCGTAATGTCATCGTCAAATGCGATCAACATTACATCAGGGAGGTATAGGCACGACAGCGAGATCTCTAGGACACGCGCTGTACTCTGTATTTGAGCTTGGAGGCGATGTGTCGGGCCGCCGAACATCATCATGGCCCGCGCTAGCTTCAGAATGAACGTCTGGCGAGAGATAAGTGACGAAATATGGCGAGTGATCTGTCGGACGGTTGGACTTATGCCGTACAGCTCGAAGGACCACGAAACGCACATAAATTTCAGCCTTGCGTCGTCGTTTTTTTCCCTCACGTCTTCGTGTTCTCGCACCTCGTTTCGCCCCGTTATCTGTATCACTGCTAAGATACGCCTTCTCATCAATGCCATCCTTGTCTGTCGCCCCGTTCTGCGCGCCGGATGATCCCATATGACCAATCTTGGATAGATCGCGGAAGCTTTCGGTCCACCTTTCAAAATAACCAAGACGTGGTGACGAAACGGAAGCCAAGGGGTTCACATGCGGGCTGGTGTGGGTTGGGGTTTGTGAAGCAGAGGAGGGGGATGAGTGATGTTGCACGCTTCCTTCGAATGACAAGCTTCGCGGCCTTTGTGAAGAGATATTCGTGGACGCTTTATGGGTGTTGCTGTCCAGGGAGTATCTGAGAAATGCTCTCAGCTCGATTAAAGTTACAGAAAAAAAAAAGAGGCATACCGAGAAAGGTGGTACCCAGGCCGCTTGACATCAGGCGCAATGGTACTATGAGTAGGAGCAGTCGCCCCTACAAGGGTACCTGTCGTACTGGCGATGAAAGAGCCCCAGACCCCCGCAGCATTGCGTTCCCTTCGTGGACGTGGCTCTGGTAGGTGTAAAGCCTTGGATACGGTCGCTAGGCCCCTCCCAGACGCTGAGACAAAGTCGTGCAGAGAATGGGTCGGTGAGACATGCGGACGGCGTTGTTGTGTGTCTGACACTGATGCGACGTCAGATTCCCGGTCGTACAAGGTGAGCAATGCGGCAAGTATGCCTCCATGAGTCCGTGTCATAGGGGTGTTCGTCTGCCCTGCTCCCTCCTCGTCTGTACTTCCATTAATCCATGATGTGGTGGGACGGGGGCGTCGGCGATAAAAACGCTTCCAGGATGGGTTCTTGGAGTGCGCGCGGACCACATGGGCGGCATGTAACTCACTCTCGGAGAATTCATGCTCTCCTTTGTGTTGACTGCGCTGCACCGGAAGTCCTGCGCGTTCATGGGGTTCGATGAAAGATTCCCCAGGTACATTGATATGAAATGAGGGGAGTTTTGGAGAAGGTGGCATGGACGACTCTACCGAGGAGGGTGTGTATGATTGTGACGGTCGTGATGGTGGAAAAGATGTAGGGATAGCAGGAAGGGGTGATTCCGAGCTTGAGCGATGGCGTTCGAGAGCATGGGTAAGAGTTTGAAAGGCGGCTGGCTGTGAACAAAGAACGTGTGAGTAAGAAAGGAAGGAGTGGACGGTACACACATCAATGCCGGCTTCATCCAGTTCATGGGTCGAAACTACATCACTCTCAAGATTACGTTCGCGTTGCCTGCCCGCAACCTCATCGTCATCGATGGCACTCGCCCACTGAACATGACGCGGAGTGTGGTTCCCAGGAGTGCGACCTAGCGGTCTTGACCGATGATTGGCCGAAGAGTTAGACATCGTGGATGACTTTGGAAGAGTGGGCACAGGAGGACAGTTAACAGAGATGACAAACAAGGCGAGGAGGCTAAAAGCACTCACAGTTGACAAGAAAGAAATAGATTCGCGGGAAAATGGCGATCGTATGCCGGTGAGCACTAGATCTGTCCTCGCCTTTCACGGTGAGATGAGCCGGATGTTGAGAACGAGGGTTGGACCACCGGAAACTGGTGTGCGGTGCACAACCGGATCTCGGCGGGGATGATGAGTTGAGATTTCTTGTAGAGCACCATCTTATTTATGAATGGGGTGAATGAATGGACGCAAAGATGGGGAACAGAAATAATGAATGGGATGTGGAGCGACCCTAGAATATATTGGTGACGCGAGTATCGATCACCGTGACACTTTCCCACGTTCGTACAGTACATCAGCTATCCTAACAAACATTCCCTAGTCATCACACCTCCTCCCAACTTTTAGATATAGACGGCGAGCGCAGGATTCAACCTGCTCCATTCCGGCCCCTCGACAAAGTCTTTCTCGTCAATCAAAAAGTCCTGCGATTCGAAACGGTTAGGAATAGAACCCAAAGCGGAGCGAATTGAATGGAGGTGAAGTGATGGGACAACGTACAAGTGGAGCTTCTACAATAGATCCACGCACAAGCGAAAGCCGCTCCTTCACACGGCGAAGCGGCAGGCCAGGGACGACGTGACCCACTTTGACCTTCGGTTTATATGCCTAAACGACGCGGGTCATCAAGTCATAGACATAGCGTTTACGCGGTACCAACTTACGTCATAGGCATTCCAGTTGTGCACAAGGTTGCTCGGGACTGGGCGAAACAGCTCCGTGAACACCTCACGATTCACTCGAGCGGTCGTGTTCAACAGGTTCCATAGACCGTCTGATAACGGGTCCGCGACAAGAGAATCATCCTCTAGATATGTTTCGTCTTCATTTGGCACCGGCGCGGAGCGCATGAACGACGTAACGTGTTCGTGGCGGGAGGTCACGTTCTGCGGGGGGATCAAACCGAGATACTCTGCAACCGCATGATGCGATCTATATCGGAAAGTGAACTAGACTTGTACAACAAGGTCACGCACGGCGGAAGAGCTTGCGCCGTAGGGTCCCGGCGAAGCGGGCAGCATCGTACGGGCGCCCATTCATCATGCTCGGGATGTGGTCTTCGTCCTCGACGACAAGAGCAATCTCGGAGTCACCGTCGCCCTTGATACCAGCGCATGAGCCAAATGTAATGCCATAAACCCAGTATTGCTCACCCTCTGGCTACGATCGTTCAGGTTCGCGGAGCCCATCTAAAACACAAAAAGAATATGAAGCAGGACACAGAAGGAGAGGGGTATCGTGCGTACGATGACTCGGCGATCGTCAATAACCATGAGCTTCGTATGTATATACGACAGTTCAGACACGTATCTGTGCAGAGCATGAGGTATGTAAGCTCTATGTCATCCATGGGTCCGTAAGAACACGTACGAGTTAAGCTCTTCTTCCTCGCTTCCTAACCACTGCTCGTCCCGAAGTTCCGTCTCGTCTTGCAGCGCGTGTTGTCCGACCGTGTCGGCGACAGTGTCATGCCGCCTCCCTACGATGGCACCTGCACCACGTTCGAACCGCTCAATCACAGCGACCGCATCGCTGTACTGTTGAGGCAGCGGGTACTTCTCCGACTTGACCTCTGTCTTATTGCTGAGAACAATGCCTTCCAATGTTGGCTCAGGGAGTTTGATCGCGACCTCGGTTGGCAGATTGGGATCCGCGGAGTCGCCGACCCACTGACGAGCCAGCGCTACCTGTGCTTGGCTGAACTTGACGCCCGAGTTGGCTTCCGCCCGGGTGATAAGCGTGTCTGTGTGAACAGGTATTAGAAAAAGTAATGAAGTAATAGCTACGGAGAACAGCTTACCCATGGGAGCATTGATGCGGTCATAAACACGCAGATGGTAGAACCGGATGTATTCCGTACTATGGGGAGTGGTGGTCAAATCAGGCTGTGGAGAGTGGCATAGCATGGCTCTTACGGTTCAAACCCGGCCTTCCGGATTTCTTCGTATATGCTGCTTCCGCCACGGTTGATGGTACGATACTGCGCGGCCATGATAGTCTTGAGTGAAGTTTCATTTTTCACGTCACCCGCAAACCCAGGAAGCTCTGGAATGACTACAACGACCTAAATAAAGGCACGTGTAAGAAAGGCTCTCTAAACACGGTCGCCGATACTCGCCTTGAATTTCCTTCCAGAGCGTGCAGCGCTAATGATCCGCTCGACAAGAGCAGCCGCAATGTGGTTCTTCACGGGCCCCGATTCTTTTGTGTTAGATATACTCGAGGCACAAATCAAATTTCTGTGAGTGTTAAAGGACGATTACCCAACTTACAAGAACTGGTTCTCTACGAGTAAAATTCAGGCTTATGTGCTATCCCAGACCAGGGACAAACGTACCAATGTAAATGAAGTGGTTTGCCTCCCGAATCATTTGTATATCTGTCGGTCGTCATCACGCCACGTCAATGTAGACAGTCGATGTTCCTCTCACAAGCGTTTTGAATGCTGTGTTCCGTCAAAACGCCATGGCTCCAATCGCTGACACTCCGCACGACTTGGACACGGCACGTCCCATGAGGGGGTTGCGAGTAAAATCGGTCGTCGGGCTCGTAAGCGCGTTCACTCCCCCGGTGCAGGCGGTGGAAGCGCTGCTTGAATTGTCGACCAACGTAATGCCATTCCTCACGGTGTGGGTGGCGGACGATCGCCTCATTGGGAGCTGCTTCAACATTATGAGGGAATGCAAGCCAATCGTAGCGGCTTGAATGGACTGATGAATGACAGCTGTGAGGAGATAAAGGACAGAGAACCGACCCGTCGTCTTTATACTGATATAAAGAGGCATTCGAGTGAGTGCCAAAGTGATTTGAGATAGAAGTTGGTCACTCACTTTGCGATTTTTGACCTCGTTCCACCGTTCAACAAAATGTTGCACAATATCGAGAATGACGGGACCGTCGATTGTCATATGCACCTGACCCCTCACGTCAGTCTCCGTTGAAAGAAAGAGCTGCTAACAGACATACGTCGTGCCAGGGCATGCGGGGAGTTTCGAGGACTGAAATTGTTGTGCTCACAAAATTGCTCACATCCCGGAAGTCCGTGACGCGCGCGTTATTATAGTCCTGGCCTGGAAAGAGAGTGCGCGAGAAGTCCGTCGGGTGTGCGTCGGCAAGCGGGTGATTTTGGGTATCCCAACGACCAAAACAAATATCAAGGCCACCAATACACGCGCGATGATTATCGACAACGACGACTTTCTCGTGGTGGGACCAAAACTCGACATTATCTACCAGATCAACGCTTTAGCCTAGGCTGATAAGAACACACGCACCTTTAGACCCAATGTGGTCTGGGTGGCGCATGCAAGCAATGTTAGGGTGGAGAGCCTCGAGAGCTTTCTAAGATGCAAAAAGTGTTACGTGGCGGGCGGTTGATGGCAGGATGCCTTACCTTTGTGTGAGACGAGCTCATATTCATGGTTTGAGTAACCTTGTAGAAATCAGAGCTGACAGGCTATTGCCGATGGGAGCACACACGCATACCTCCTTATAAACGATCACATAAACTTTCACGCCTTGCTCGGCCTTGCGCTTAAGGACTCGATCGAGACGCCATTCGGGATAATACGCAGGAGGACGACGTAGATAGAGCTCAGGAGTCAACCACCAGTCCTTGACCAAAGTCATACGAATGACAGAAAAATATGGGAGGGATAATCCATACCAAAATAAAAATACACTCCCTTGCACTTTCTAGCATCTCTGAGAGGGCATAGAAATAGTCGTGACCATCTATGTGCCTGGAGAGTTGCAGATAAGAAGAGCGTCGTCTGCTGACGAATAGGTACACACCACTTGACAAAGTTCTGAGCTCGTTCGCCGGCAAAGCTTCCAAAGCGATGACTGTTATTGATTTCAGCACGTATTTGGTCATGAAGTTTTTCCTGGGGGGTTTCATGTCTTCCTACTCATAGTATTAAAGGATTCGCTTGATGGATATAAGCTGAGCCTCACTATTGGGGTCTAAAATGCCTGTAGTCATGATCGATTCAGAATACCGAAGAAGTCTGAGAGAATAGGACCAAGGACGAACCGATGATTGTGTCTTCTGCACGGTGTATGCCCTCCGGGATGCGATCGATGAGATTGGAGAGAAGTGACATGTCGTCACGGGTCAACTACAACGACAACGCTCGGTTCTGTGTGCCACGGGGCTGACGGGTAGTCGTGTTGATGCTTTCTTTCGAACGAATATGCAAGGGGGACACTTGGATGGATGATGATGGATAATGATTAATGATGGGCAGAAGTTCGGTGGGTGGCCGGCCGGGCATCGATGTTGGTGGCGGTGGCGCATGGAGACGGTGAAATTGATGAACATGAAAAATGAAGGGCACATGCCAAGCCCACACATTTTCACAGTGTAGGATAACCGTAGTACTGTACATACAGTATTAATACAGTTAATACAGTACGGCCTACAGTGGTACACGTACACATGTGCCAAGATCTAGAAAATACAGCACTACAGTACGTACGGCACTGTGGCGCTCGCCAGTTTAAACCCCGTGACCACGTCCGCCCGTCCGCTTGGTCTTCACACCGGGCCACGCCTCACATTTTGGCACCTCGTTACTGTATGCTCCCGCCGTCGTTTAATGGTCCGATAACTTGTCTAATTAATTCTGTGAGGGTGAGCGATCAAAGCTTCCCATCACCTCCTGGAATAGCGGATTTCCCTCAGCCTGGTCGATTCGGCTTTTGCGGACAGTCTCGCCGAGGCACAGCCAAGCAGCAACACGTCTCCCGTGTTATCTTTTCTGTGCCTACACTCTATTAGATCTGCGTTTTCCAAAAAAAAAGAAAGGGAAGGAAAGGAATGTTGATGGATCGACAACTTCCTCGATTACCAAAACCAAACCAAACATCACCTACCCCATTCACCCCGACAGAAGCGGCCAGGTGGAAATGTGCACGCACCATGAGTCTTTGTTCTGAATAGCAAGCAATTATTCCCCTTCGGTGGCAAGTTGGTGTATTATTCCATCCAGTACTGTCGCTGCCTCTATCCCCGAAATAATTCATTCTCCGGCGGGTGTTTCGGAACTCATTTTCAGGATGGGATAGGCTGTCCTACGACGAATACGTCGTGCTAGGACCACAACTTACAGACTTT
>QFFA01008602.1:0-12183 GCA_003316565.1 Russula foetens | reverse complement strand
CATGGACCTGGCGTCTGATATGGCGCCGGGATCCTTCGCTCCCAGGCACATCTCCTCAAATTTGGTGACTGTATTGCTGGTTATGTTGTGATCCTTACTATAAACGACAACACGATGGGTACACTTTTCCGGTTTCCCCTGAAGAGGTTTTGCCCAATAAGACATGTTATGATACTTGCCAACAAGAGACATCGAGAGAATTGACCCTCGTAAAGCGTACTGTATACCATTCAGTTCACTTTGCGAGTTTTTTTTCACGGACGTCGGACGGGCTACGGCGCCGGTGAGCGTGCCTATTTAGGTTAAGTTACGTTGATTGAGCGATTGAGCCACCATTCCATATGGTCAGCGTGGGATCTTCATATAACACGTCACGTAATGCCACAGAAGGTTTGTCCTCACGTGACATTTCTATCACATGATCACTTTTTTTTTTCCAGCTTAGTTGCAAATTCAACTTTCCGGTTATTTTGATGGAGACTTGATATTGGCGTGATAGGTTGAGAAGTACGATTACGAGGGTGGAATCGGTCCACTGACTGACAGGTGGATTGACAGTGGAAGCAAGGGGGCCTAAAGCTGTCACTGATCGTTGGAATTCATGACATAAGCCGCGGTCACGCTCATGTCCGACAGCCAGTCCTACGTCCCACTGACACTCCCACTGATCCCGCTTCTTTTTGTTTTCCTCCAAAACGCTCTCCGAGCCCGTAGTGAGCCTTAGCTCATTGTGCTGGACTTTGATAAACCCTTTTCCTCCCACTGTACCCTCACAGGTCTCACTGTGGCCTGAATCAGCACCCCACTGCGCCGCGCAGTGCCACTCGCATCGCCACCCTCCATACAGACCTCTTCACATGCGGACCCGTGACGTCGTCGTCTGGACCTCTACACGGCCCTCACGGCGTCGAAAATATGATGTTGCGTGCTACGTGTGTCTGACAGTGATTGAGATCTGTTAATTGTGATAGGGATTTGGAGCGGCCTCGTGCTCGCCGAGGTCACTGTGCATTGATCCCACTCTATTCCCCCTCCTGTCTCCATTCAAGTGATCAAGAATATGATCCCCATTCGAAAACCGAACGTGTTAAGGCCGCGCGACTATATGTTCCATTCTTTTGCTAGGCCACATTGATATTGTACTCATGAACCGTCTCACGGTACAACAGACTGGAAAAGCTCAACCATCAAATATCGCGAAAGGTCACAAGAAGGTCTTGGCTCATGACTGCCCCGCTGAAATCCAGTTTCCAACCCTTCTCATTGGTGCGGGGAGGGCGCTCGGCTGTAGCTATTCGGCGAGCTATCGTCTGCACGACTCGACGGACCGTAGGTGGGCGGCGGCGGGTTTGTCCGGAAACTCGGAGCACTCTGGTGGTCCCAATAATCGAGACTCCAGGGGTCGGGTCAAGGTCAATGGTCTTTGAAACAGGGTGACGGAGGCCAACAGCGCCATCTTCCTACATCTTGTGCGTCCCCTACTGGTTTTTAAGATCCACTTGCTTGATGAGACGTGAAGGAACGTTTGTCCTAGGAGTAGAATGCATGTTCACGACCTCTTCTCAGCGACGTTCGCTTCCTCGTCGCCGTGGCTAGTATTCTTGAGGAGCGAAGTGCAATCCTCTGTTGCAATTTTAGGGCCAATCTGTGGGTTCTAGACGTACGCGCGTGGATATACACCTATGTGAGGTCCGAAGAGATATTATTTACGAGGACTCGTTCAAGGGTACCATCATGATACGAATTCAGTAAGGCAGGGCACACGAGAGCAAAAAGGTAAGTACGGTATGTGAACAAGTAGACACTGGACACGTCAGCCATAGCCGTTCGGTCGGTCTTCTCAGGCTCAAGGGCTCATCGTCATATCCGCATGCTCCTCTAGATGATTCGAGGCTCTCACAGGATAAAAAACTGATTGTGTTCCGCATGAGTACCATGGCCAGCCCGAGATCGAGACTCAAAGCGAGAGGTAAGAGTGTGCTCAGGTACGAAACATGTACGGCTTACACATAATTTCCAGGTTGTTCCCCTGTTCGAGTCCGACATTGGCAGTCGACCGGGATGGTGTACAATATGAGTCAGGAAACAAACATCGTCCCATTTCATCGTCCCGCCACTATAGTTGTATGATGCTATGAGTACTTGCTTGTTGTATGCGCTATGCGGAGATTTGGCATCTGAAGTAACCCTGGGAACAATCAGTGGTAGGCACCTCCACTTTGACCTTGTTGCCATGGAGTGAAACCCCTCGCGAAGACGCTCGTGAAGACGACACATCCAATTTCCCGTACATTCATTTGGCCATTGAAAAGCGCGTGAGCGTGCCACATGAGAATCGAAGGAATTGAACCCTCGTAAGGCAAACCCGTTTCAGACTTTCAGTGCTTCTAGGATGCAATTGTTACGGAGAAGTTGAGGAGTAGGGGATATGTCATGTGACTCTATTTCACGTGATCAGCCTAAACGTAAGCAAAACTTTGCCACCCTCACTGCCATGCCAATCCACGGCCCCAACCCCCTCCCAACCTTATACATAAGTACAACTTGAAGGCGCGTTGATACTTGTGAGAACATCACACGTATCATTCAAAGAAGGTTTTCTGATGTGCCACTGGCGGCATCGGTCGCGTCGTTGTAAGTTGTAAGTTGTAACATAGCCACTGGCATGGTCTACTGTTCCATGTTTTATATTTTCTTCGCCTTGCTGTCACGCGTGTACCATTTAGGCCTTGTTTAGATGATTTTTACTATAATTCTGACTCTGAATCCCCAGGTGGCGAACCAGCTGGACATCGCTCGATTATCCTTTCCCCAGCTGCACAGCTCTCACTACTTCAATTTGTCAATGCCTTGCCCTCATAACAACCTAAAGGCTACATCTCCGCCCTTGCGCACCAACCAAGATAGTCAATTATCGCCCGCTCATGCCATATAAACGCTCAGTACCAACTTGGGCCAGTCTATATCGGGCAATCACCGTGCGTTCCGAGTCTCTTCCCGCGCGGGGGATCAAATTGATCAGTGATCCTTGCCACAATTCCTCGTCCACCACACAACTCATCTCACTATCGTTCTCTCCAAAAGAGCCTACTCACATTCTTAAACGTCAAAGTTTCTTTCTCGCTATATGGATGACTACCCCGGATCCGAGTCCACTTGGTTTCGAGCGCGTCTCAAATCTGCCTTGCACGCCTACGAAGAGACGACGGGCGTGATATTAGCCGAGCATCCACTCGCTGTGGAGCTCCAGAGTCGCCACTCCGTCGAGTCTTCCGCTACGCTTCTCAAATACGAGTCACAATCCTTCGGTGATCCTTTAGGAGGAAGCGATAGAATTATCAGACCGATAGACGGGATAGTATCAATGTTATTCGCTCTTTCTTCGACCAACCTTGGTGATGCGGACAGCTCAGTACGTCAACAAGTGATGATGGGTTGTCAACATCCCTGACGGGCTCTTGCAGCAATACACAGCCCCGAAAGCAATACTTTCCGGCATCGCAATCCTACTTGCAGTACGTCCCGTTCTCCGGTTCATATGTGACTATCCTTATGACCAGATAAACCAGACCGCCAAAGGCGTCACATCCAGCTTCGACGCACTTGTCGACCTGCTCGAGTATTTCGAACGGTTTCTTAGTCACCTCGATATATATACAAGGATCCCTCATACCCCAGCCATGGACGAGATAGCGATCAAGATAATGTTGGATTTTCTCGCCACACTCGCTTTAGTGACCAAAGAGCTCAAGCAAGGACAATCGAGTAAGTCTAGTCTCGCTGACGCGTTGCCCTGCTGAGCGCAATACAGTTAAGCTCGTGAAAGACTTCCTCTCCGAGAATGTGGTTGAGATGGTCTTGCAGAGACTGGACCGACTCACGCAGGAAGAAGCTCGAAATACCGCAGCTCAGGCCCTCGAGGTCGTCTACAACCTTGTCCAAGTTATGACAGTGGTCATGAATGGTGAGCAAACACACTCGTCTTGTAAACTGTTGTCTCCTGAGCAGAGTTTTGTATAGATGGCGAGGTATCTCTTGACAGTTTGCGGGAAGCCCTTGGTGCGCTTTGTTAGCGACAAGTATTCTTTCAACTCTGACTAAGTGCTAGAAATCCTACATAAAGCTGCAAGCTACGTGACCACGTCGAAATGTCAGTGGCTCTCAAATATTGCTGTTGTCGCCTAGAATCATCAGGATTTTCTGGCAGGTTACGAGCTCCAGCGAGAAATTCGCAGTTGGCTCTCTCCCCCTGATCCGTGGAAAATTTACAACATCGCGCGTGGATCGCGGCACAGTGGAACAGGGGCATGGTTCGTCCAAGGTGGGGCGTTCTCAGAATGGGCGTCGTCTGGACCGGCTTCGCTCCTATGGGTTCACGGGAAACGCAAGTTGCTCCCAACAGTTGGACTTTCACAGACGCTGATGGATTCTCTTTTCGTAGCGGGGTCTGGGAAGACTGTCCTTTGGTATGTTGACTATCCAATACCTCTCAGGCTGTCTTGAAGACTCACGGCATCGGCCAGTTCCACGATCATCGATGTGATCAACCGTCTGTGGAAATATGGGTTCGCATCACTCGCCATTTTCTTCTATGATTTTAGAGAGGACCAACAGCACGGCCTGTGCGGGCTGCTCTCATCTGTGTTGGACCAGCTTTATTGTCAATCCGATTCCTACTTTAATGTTCTTTCCAAATTCTACTGGGAACATAACAAAGGCTATCGGCGTCCCAGTGAGGATGCACTTAGCCGCTGTTTGAAGGACCTATTGGAACTTCCAGGACAAGCCCCAATTTTCCTTGTTGTTGATGCATTGGACGAATGTCCAATCACACCGGCTTTGTCTTCACCCCGCGAGAAGGTTCTCACGCTACTGGAAGACCTCGTCAACTCACAAGTCCCAAATTTGCGGATATGTGTCACTAGTCGACCCCTGGTCGACATCAGGCCTGTCCTCGAGCCTCTAGCTTTCCGTTCCGTTTCCTTACACGACGAGAGTGGACAAACGAAGGACATTGAGGACTATATCAAGTCTGTCGTTAACATGAATAGAAAAATGCGAAGATGGAAGCCAGAGCACAAGCAACTTGTGATTGACGTCCTGTCAAAACGAGCGAATGGCATGTAAGACACTGATATTTTGATTCATCTTGACTCTCACATATCCCTCCATCTCAGGTTCAGATGGGTATACTGCCAGCTCGACTATCTCGCCGATTGCCTCCCAGGGCGTATCCGACATGCTTTGGATGGCTTACCAGAGACACTCGATGAGACATATGAACGGGTCTTGCAAAAAATCGAAGACGCAAACAGGGAATTTGCCAGACGGCTCCTCCAATGCGTGGCTGTGGCCTTCTGTCCACTCCGAGTCAAGGAACTGGCAGAGCTCCTTGCATTTGATTTCCAGGCAGGACTGATTCCAAAATTTCACGAGGATTGGCGCGTTGAAGATCCCCTAGAAGCGGTACTGTCCACATGCCCCACGTTGCTTTCCCTCGTCACCAATGACCATTTCTCCGAGTCTGTGATACAACTATCACATTTTTCGGTGAAGGATTTCCTGACGTCTTACCACTTTGCCGAAAAAAGTGACACAGTTTCCCACCGCTACCATATTTCAATGACATCGGCTCATACCCTCATCACACAAGCATCTCTGGGCATTTTATTGCACCTAGACAAGGATGTCACCACGTCCAGCCTGGCGGATTTTCCTTTCGCTGATTACGCCGCACAGCACTGGTTTGAGCATGCCCGATTTGAGGGTGTGTCGCAAAATGTGGAGGAAGGTATGAAACAGTTGTTTGACCCAGGGAAACACCATACCGCGGTTTGGCTCTGGATATCGAACCCAATTGATTATTGGAAGATATTTCAACCGAAGGAACGGCCGTTGCCACCTGATAGAGCCACCATACAATATGCCGTCTTTTGTGGCCTACCCAGCATCGTACATTTTTTGGTCGTCGAACACTCCCAGGATGTGCATTCTCGGGGCGGCTACGAGGAGTCAACTCTATTGCATCTGGCGTCGAAAGAGGGACATGTGGCAGTCGCACGCTTCCTCGTCGAGCAAGGCGCAGACGTGATGGCCCAGGACCACTTCGACATGACTCCGTTGCATGAGGCATCCCGAGCTGGAAGTGTTGAAGCCGTACAATTCCTCATCGACCATGGCAGCCACACAACAGCGCGGGCCAAGAACGGGAAAACCCCGTTGCATGTGGCGTCAGAGTCGGGAAATGTGGAAATCGCTCGCTTCCTCGTTGAGAACGGTGCAGATCCAACTGCCCAGGACAAGAACGGGTCAACTCCGTTACATGATGTGTCATATTCACTACAGGGGAGCATGGACGTTGCACGCTTCCTTGTGGAGCATGGCGCAGATCCGACTGCCCAGGACAAGGACGAGTCGACTCCTTTACATAACATGTTGAAGGTGCGGCAGGGAAGCATGGAAGTCGTACGCTTTCTCGTCGAGCAAGGCGCAGACACAACTGCCCAGGACAAGGACGGGTCAACTCCATTGCACTTAGCTTCGCAAATGGGACAAATAGAAGCAGTACGCTTCCTCGTAGAGCATGGCGCAGACCTAACATACCGGGACAAGAACGGCTCGACCCCATTGCATGTGGCATCGAGATGTGGAAGAGTGGAGATCGCCCAATTCCTCATCGAGCACGGTGCAGACTCAACAGCACGGGATAAGGACGGGTCAACCCCGTTGCATCTGGCGTCATCCACACCAGGGGACATTGACGAAGAGTTAGAGCTCCTCAATGAGCACAAGAACATGAGGGAAGCGGGGTTCGGAGTTGACGAAGGGATGATGCGCCAGGAGTTGGCGTCGCTCTCCGGAAATGTGGAAATCGCACGTCTCCTTGTCGAGCATGGCGTGGATATCACAGCTCAGACTAAGGACGGGTCAACTCCCTTGCATGTAGCGGCGCGACATGGAAGTGTAGTAGTCGCACGATTCCTCGTCGAGCAGGGCGCGGACGTGACGGCCGAAGACGAGGATGGGTTGACTCCGTTGCACCTGGCGTCGCGGGAGGGATACACGGATGTAGAACGCCTCCTTGTCGATCATTGGGAACCAACTACTTTGATTATTTCGGTAGGGTAGCATAACTTACCTCGCAGTACTTCGCAAGCGAAATAGTGAAGAATCATACTACCTTCGCTAGCCTATCCCCCATGATTTTCCACGCTCCCATCTCATTCGATGCACGCGGAACGCACGGCCTCAGCTTCTCTGTAGACATTCAGATGAATTGTAACTATGACGGGTGCCACGCTATAAACTTGAAGGGCACCACCACGCTGGAGCGCGTAAACCCTAATTGATATTGGTTGTGAACAAGGTACACAGATAACGAGTACAACCCCGGAATAGGGGGAGATGATACGCAAACGAATTTAATTCCGTCAGACGACTTCAAATTTACGAATTAAAGGCGATCCCTAGACTCGAGACACGATCATTGGAAGATTGGAGCGGAGTGGCTCAGGTGATTCCCTGACCGATGGGCTGGAAATACCGCTGGCTGTCCAAATTATTTCATGCTTTGAAGGTGTGAATCGGAACGCCGGGATCAGCAGGGACAACACCACCTCTGCGAACAAACCAACGTTGGACTTGATGAGATCTACTCAGTAGCACAGCATCCGACGTCACTCACTCATTTCTAACTGAGAAAACTTGAATCCGCTACCAGTCGCTATCAGTCAGCTCGGTTCGTCTCAGTAAACTTGTCCGTCACGTACATGCATGCCCGCCCGCCACCGATGAATGTCATACTGCTCATCATTCTCAGCAATGAGGCGATACTGATTCGAAATCTGAGACGCCTCACGTGTTTGCATATACGCCCTGGATCTTCGCCGCCTCAACACTTTCGGGGAGCGGTGCCAACCAACGTTCTGGCTTCCAGTCGGCTGCGTCGTCTCCCCATATCGATGGATCACGATTCAGGTTCCATATATGGAGGAATACGTTCGTATTCTTAGGAATGGCAATCTCATAGGTCTTGCGGCCATTGACGTCGTAGATAGGCGTAGAAAGGGGAAGAACGACATCGCTTTGTGTGCTACTACGCGTAAATGTGGGAGTCACACTATAGACAAAAGATGCCACGTACGTTCTTATTACTCCAGCCACGGGCGGGTGACTGAGTTGCCCTTGAGAATACCTCAAGAGCATGAAAAGGGTTGACTCACACTCGTAGAGTTTCGCGACAAATCGCCTCAAGGTATGGAAGAGAAACGAGTTGATCGTACGTGAGCTCCTCGTTTTCTTCATGTGCTCTTTTCAGCTCTTCTCGGAGTTTATCTTGAATATGAGGATGGAGAGAAAGGAGATGTAGGATACGAGCAAGCGCAGAGGATGTCGTCTCTGTCGCGGCAAAGATTAGCACCCTGGATGAGTGGATACACCACTCGTCAGCATTTCTCTTAAAAACTAATTTAGTGGCGTACATCATCTGTGCAAGTACTTCCTCTTCGCTTAATCGACCTTCGTCGGATGCCATTGCATTAGCTTGCACTTCGATGGGAGAAAATCAGACCTGCAGCTGTGAAGTCACTGTGCAGTGCTATTGACGCACTGAGGAGACTAATGATATCCTTGCCATCCTCAACTTGCTTGACGGTGGCGCTGTCACCTGATTCCAATAGCCTCTTCTTTGCCTCATAAATTTCTTTTGTGTTGGCATTGATAATATCCGTGAGTTCTATGATACGATTCAATGCCCTCCAAGGGGCGGCTTTTCCCATTATCTTTAGGACTTTCGGGTGGAAGACCTTGGTGAGGTAAGGAAGAAAGTCACGTGCTATCATGAGGCGTGGAGGAGAGGACCTAAGTTCTGGTCAGGTCAGTGCTATCGTTTCGGTTTCTTACGCACACTAGCTCGTGGAGCGCTCGGTTAAATTCGTTATTTCTTCCTTCGAGTGCACCAAATGAATATCCTAGTCCAGCCTTTCCAATAAGCTCCAGCGCAGTCATGCCCATCCACTCGGCGATATCGATCTCTTGCGGACCATTCGCCACTATGGACTCGAATTTTTCTTGCAGCTGCCAGCAAGGTTACTCAAGCATAGTTCCACAGATATGTGCCTTGGACAGTACCTGTCGTACGACTCCGTTAAAAATGGGGATCATATATCGCATATGCTTGATGTTGAAGACTGGGTTTAATATTTTTCGTTGCTTACGATGTTGGTTACCTGAAAGTAGCTGCTATTCAGTCACAGAAATACACGGGAGTTAGACACACGACTACCCACCTAATGTTGAAAAGAGCCCTGGTCCGAAGATCTGCTTGGTCGTTCTACATACAGGGAATGGTGACGATGGTAGTGCCGAATATAAACAGCAGACATACTCAAGGGTTGGACTGGTTTGCTCGAAGATGGCTTGATCTTTGACGACGATGTTATTGCAGGCCTTGGGGTCAGAGACCACGAGTTGCATATCCTAAGCCATTAGTGCTACCCGTCGTCAGATCCTAAAAAGGTCATCGCCTACCCCAAAGATGCCGTAGACACGTGCCACCTTCCCGTTATTTTGGTACAACCCCTCGTGAAAATCGTAGGCATAGGGTTCGAAAAGTTGCTGCGAGTGGCCTTCACTCTCAATTAGTCCGAGTCTCAGGTCTCGCGTACTGAGACCTTACCCCAGAGAAGGGAGGGGTTAGAAGGACCTGGTATCTTCCAAAGGCACCGCTGTCTCAGCCAATGCCTGAGAAATGCGAGAAAAACTGCGCCTGAGGCGGTGAAAAGAGAATACACTGCGAGTTTGAAGACTATATGCATGCGGGGAAGGTTGTTGCTTCAGATAATTAGCCTATATAATGATATAGTCTGCAGGGGTGGGATTATCATGGACGGAATATCATCAGAGTTTTGTTCCGACTTCCGAGCGATGGCCAATTTGAGAACCGTGTTGATGTGAGGTTATATTTATGTTAGGAGAAGCACAGAGTCGGTGCCACTCGGTGGTTCTAGTGCTACCGTGCTGGCATTCAGTGTACAGGCGAGAGTCCGTGATGAAACACGGTCGGCAGCAGATTGGGAAGGTAGAGGAGTGGCGAATTGGCACCGTGACAATCCTGTGGCCTTTGACCGGCTATTTCCGCAGTATGCCGTTGGTAAAGGTAAAGAGAATCACAGCAGTGATTTTTCAGGTGGGCCAAGTACTGAAGTACATAACATCAAGACAGCTCTTCAATTGATTCTCCCTTAAGAAAGCAGTCGGAACGGTGATAAGTTAGTAACCTAGACAGCGACCCCAGTGAACTCTCCAGGCGGCATTTGCCGGAAAACGTTGGCTGGTGACTTTCCGCCGCCCATCAGAAACCGTTCAGTGACCGCGGTCCGCGGCTTCTACTTGCCGCACGCGCGTAACCTCTCCCTCCCTCCATTTTTACGTTGTCGCCATTCAGTGAACTTTCTCGACAATCATGAAATAGAGATATTCCCTCGTACTTGCATTTGGTTATCAATGCACGTTGGTGAAATACCCAAGTGTGTACCATGATGAGAATTGAGAGAAATAGACGTTTGCGAGACGTACCTTTCTCAGTGCGCTATGGACTGTACGTTTTGCGGTGGCCCATCTTACTCTCGAGTCCAGTATTGGCATCGAAGCTTTGGAGCTTGAAGCTCGTAATGCGGCCATGCAATATGAGATACGGGACGCTATCACTGCATGCAGTGGCGCAGAATTCTGATGACTTTCGAAAGCATTAAATGATCTTCCTGTGCCTATCATCTTCGTATCGTGGCCGTCCCACATATACAATTCGGTAAGGGAAAAAGTCAATAACCACGGCATCGTCTGCAACTCCATTCGGAAAATTTCCGAAACCAGATACTGGTGTCGAATTCATCGCGTCCCTCAATTCCCGCCAGGACGTAGGTCGTCCCCCGGATACCCTGAGTCCCTCTTAGGACGCCCCTCATCCTGCGATCGTCATTCGCTCGCTTTTCAAGGCCTTTGTGCACCAGCTCGATGAGGAAAGTAGAAGATTCTTCCCCCTGGCTGGTTCGAGCGGTGTCTCCGTCGTCCAATCAGCCAAGGCTGCCAAACGTTCCATGAAACCTCCACCTATCGATGAGCCTGCTGATCGTAAAAGAGATTGCCATACATGACGCACCGTACATGATGGACGCTCCCATTGATATGTGCCGTGTTCCAACCGTCGGCTCCATTCCCATATGTGACATTTGCTTTAGCCACCATGCTTGTCCCGCGCCTCTGATCACCCTTGATTCCTTGAAGTCGATACTAGAATTTCGGCGTGCGTACACAAGGGTCACCTGGTGCAAGCGTTCTGGCTAAACGATGTCTCCATAATTGCGTTCGCATTAAACGCATGTTGGGGTAGTGTATGTAAGACCAGCACCGTGACTGACATGTACTGACACGTTGACTTTTTTTGACCACGTGATGTGCCTCCGCCGTCAAACAGGCCTCGTTCCAACCTAAAAGGTACAATTCATTCCACCGGTATGGTGTCGATCTACCTGTGAACTTGGTGTTGAAGAAGTCGCACTCGTGCTCGCTACTCCACCTGATTCGATGTTAGCAGTGCACAACGCTACATAAAAAGCACTTGATCTGTTGATCAGTTATGCCTTACAAGTTATAACACGTATCTGCGGTCATTTTTCAGCCTCAACCCGGTGAAAGATAACATTCCATGAATGCGCGAACAGTTGTGGACTCGAAGGATTCAAGCGCGTCCCTCGCAGACTGTCGGAGGTCGCTAATGACGCCGGCCATCCGCCATTGTCCTGCGCTTAGCCCACTGTAGCGTGCCCTCGTTTCCTCGCTACCGTCTCATTAGATCAATGGGAACGCATGGCCCCAGTTTCTCTGGAGACATTCAGATGAAACGGCACTATGACGGGTGCCATGCCACAAACTTGAAGAGCACCACCACATTGGAAGGGGAAGGCTTTATTGATATTGGCCGTAATGCACAAATAACGGACATAACACTGGAGTAGAGTTGAGATCATGCGAAAAAACAATTGAAATCCCCTGAGATGACTTCAAATTCACGAGCAGTTTCCAATAAAAAGGCAATCCCTAGACTCGAGACACGACTATTGGAAGATTGGAGCGGAATGGCCCAGGTAATCCCTTGACTGACGGGCTGGAAATGACGCCGGGTTT
>QFFA01008551.1:0-19156 GCA_003316565.1 Russula foetens | reverse complement strand
AGGAACTGATCAAGCTTGTTCGCGCACTCTTCGCCGATACACCCCAGCGCGCAAATATGGTCAATAAGTTGATGGCGGGGCATGCTCACTCACCATGATTTCTTGACCATGTCTACCTCTTATCAGATACCGATGTAGTCTACCATACCTTTACAGCTCTCTCCAGATCCCTGACAGTATGTTTGTTGCCTTGAACATGGCTTGATTGGCAAGCAACTTCTCCCAGAAAATAGTTATGACCTTTTAATGGCAGGTACAAGATTTGTTTGAGAAGGGCTTTCCCAATGAATGGGCACTTAAAGTTCATTGAGAAGACATACTGCAACTCGCCGGTTGGTCTGTCCAAGCGAAGGGTTCGGTCTGAGACTGGACCGGGCCCTTGGCTCAAACAGATGGATAGCCCCGAGGACCAAATCACTGTCAACCGCCATCTCTAAAAGTCAAATCTGGGTGACGAAGGGGAAGGGGAAGGAAGAAAACGTGTTATGATCAGAAATAGGATTGTCGAAGGATTGAATCTGGGCAATGCCTGCAAAGCGGTCTAAGTTTGAGGACACCTCCAGTGGCCCTGGCATTGTAAGACCGACAGGCGCCCGAGCGACAACAATGACAAACAAAGTAACCCCTTCCACTCCATCCTGAGACTTCCCAGTGGTGCACCATACCCGGCCTGTTGCTAACCTTTGAACCTGAACCGTTGGTAGCAAGCACATAAATGTCCTCCCTGGAGGTATACAGATGGTCACGATTTCTTTAAGAGAGCCGTGGCTGATCACCATGACTCGATAGGAGTTCGAGAGCGCGCTCAAAGATGTTGTGTCGACGAGGCGTGTGTCACTCTCCAAGATGAACAAATTGAGCGAGGTGGCCAAAAAGTGCTTCGAGGTGCGTTCTAGCTATCCCACCGTAACACAGCGCGGGACTAATTCCAACACGGTTGCTCGTCCCATCGCTTTCGGATCGTCTGCCCAACCAATTTTTTTTTTTTTTTCATTTCACAGAACGATGTGCAGATGGTATCCATGTTATACCGTACGCACAAATCTCTGGAGCCTCAGTATAAGGTACCTAGTCTGTACGCGTTCGATGCGTTGGCACGTGCTGCTCGCACCCACGCCCTCAAGCACGGTTTCACTGGCGACGCTCAGCCTGGCAACAGTGCCACCTTCCTCCTCAAACTGGAAGCTGTCTTGGAGGGCTTATTTCAGGACATGAGTTCCGGTGTGCCGGAAGGCAAGGTCAGTGATCATGTGTAGCTGATCTCCCTATCACACCTGGGAGAATCTCTTGTATTAGTTGTTCTCCCTTCACAGGCAGGGGTAGGTTTGCCTTTACCAAGGCTGGTAATGCCGAGTATGGCAACGGCATTTGCGCCACCGAGGGGCATGTATTCACTCCTGCCCGCCGCGAGGCATTATTCAAATCTGAGCTTCGCGAATCCCGGCGGATTACACACGTCGTAGCTCGTTACAATGAGCGCATCGCAAGAGACTAATCTCATATGTTACGCTTGGGTCCATAGTTTCCATCTCTTTTTTCTGACGGCTAGGTGAAATTGAACGAGGGTTCTAACTACCTGCTGTGGTACTACAAATTGACAGGAAAAGGCGAAGAAGATACTCGACATCTGGACCAAGTCGACTACATTCCCGCCTGCGGTGTTGACGAGATTGGAGAACGTGCTGAAGGGTGATGACGCTCCAGGTGCTTATCTTGTCCCGATTTCCATGTTCGCTAAGTATTTCCCCCTTTGTGCAATCCCAAACTATGCTTTCGCTTTACGCTTTTTGGAAAGTGAGAGGAAATGCGAATGTCTGATTCGTTTCGTGCTAGTTCCCGCACCAGTGTCGGACGCCGTAATCGAGCCCGTGACACGCTCGGCGCCTCCACAGGCGGCTTTGAGTCTACCCGCGAACGCTGAGACACCTGCAGACCCAGCCAGTCAGGCCGTCTCCGTGCAAGCGACGCTGCTGGCACTTCTCTCCCAAGCCAGCATTGTCCCAGTATCTATGGATGGCCTGTGAGTCATTCCCCTCCAGATGAATGTGGCTGAATAGCATACCCCATGGACCACAGCCAAACAACAACAAACAACTCTCAAACCGCACAAGTGCCAGTTCCTCACCTTGACACGCATCAGTTAAAATTATTTCAGCAATTAACTCAGACGGTTAATTCCTCTGAGATAAAATCACCCCCAATTCATACGCCACTTCCGTCGCAGCCCCCAGCGCCTACTACGGCATCCTCCGACATCGTCGCTGGCTCATCTAATCCACACACTCACTGGAACAATAACTCGCGAAACGCTCCGAATAAGTCGTGGGATGCTGGTCAAGTTGGCCGCAACTTCTCGGCACCACCTTCTTTCGAGGAAAATGATCATCACGGTCATCGCGGTAGGTTCAGAGGTGGTGGTTACCGATCCCGTGGCCGCGGGCGATTTGGCGGTGATCGAGATCGCGAAGGTTACCGCGACCGGTTTCACGACAACGCTCGGAGCCCTGGCGCGGCGCAGCACGGTCGAAGGAGTCGGTCGAGGAGCCCGCCCCGGAACAGATACGGGGCCGCCGCCAGTCGGAGGGAAGTGAAACCTTACAGTCCCCCACATCGGCCGTCGATCGCAGATCAAACCGACCTCAACCTCGACCCTTCGTCCTTGCTTCCCGGGGTGGACGAGTTCGGACGCGAGATCAGGCCCTCCTCCGATGACGATGGGAGCGAGACGCTCGACGATTCAAAACAGGCGCCACCGCCGCCGCCACCTGCCACACATCTGTCGGCCACGTCGGCCCTTGCCGCAGAGGCGGCACCAGTCTCGAGCGAGCACGAATCATCTTCGACGATGAGTGGCACGTCCCAGTCCCAGGCAGCGACGCCTGGGACCAACGGGAGCGATGCGCTGCTACCTCAAGGCGGAGAGGGCCCGGGAGGACTCGCGTCTTTCGACTACTCGACCTTTGACCCGACGGTGCCCGCATCGTGGGAAGCTCTGGGCCAGGCGTGGGCCGTCACGAACGGCCGTCCGCCATCGCAAGAGGAACTGATGATGTTCGTCATGGAAGTTACCGTCAGCATGGCGAACCAACAGGCGCCCGTTACTGGTGGACCTGCGATACAGGGCAACCAACGGACTGGTCAGGGGAATTGGATGGGCGAGCCTCGTGGAGGTCCCCCGCGCGGAGGTCGGGGCAGGGGCACGTTCGGGACGACACGAGGCGGGCGTGGCGGCTTCGCGTATGACGGCCAGGCACTGTGGGATTATGGGGACGATGGGTATTCGCAGGGCACGGATGCGGTTGTCTTGGGGGAGCATACCGATGCCCAGGACTGCTCTGGTTGGGCACAGGGTAGCAGTGGTGGTGGTACTCATGAGCAGCAGGCACAGGCAGGTCTGGGAGAGGAGGGCGACCAACAGACGGGGAGTCAGGGTGCCACGGGAGGTCGTATGCAAGAAGTGGGGGATGGTAATTGGGTTTTCACTCGGAACGATGGCTCTTCATAGCTACTGTACATGGCGTCATGAAACCTATCACTCACCACTAGGCAACATGGGGTGCTCTCGAGCGATTTTGCGTCTCCATGTGTGATAGGTGAAGGTGATATGAAGTGTATGCCAGGGACATCTTTCGAAAAGAAACATGCAACCGTGTGAGGCCTGGTGGTTTCACACACCTCAGGCGCTGGCGTGGCGATAGAGCCAGCTCTGGAGGGTGAATGTACGTTTGACTGTAGGCTTTGTCCCTGTAGGGACCCCAGCCCCGTGGCATGTGGTCGGAAATAGTTGGGTGTGGGTGTGTGTGGAGATGCGTTCGGTGATCCGGTGATGGCCGTATGCCCCATAAGTGGTATGGTCCCGAGTCAGTAAGCTCATGAAGCAGAAACCGGGTCCTCGGATCACAATCCCTGGTTGTTTTCAAAAGTCTAATCAAGTACAAAGAGCGGCGATGGACAGATTCTCAGTTCGATCATCGTTCAACCAGTCTGTATTCCGGGTAACATGTGAGCGAAAACGTATGTCAAAAATATAGGTATATAGCCGAGGAATACTCGCGTAGAAGGGGCTTTATAACGTGCCAGGAAGGTTGGCAACTTCTGCATAAGACGGTATCCAAACGCCTACAGGGAAATCCGATATCATACAGTCTCGAGGTCGGGACTCTCGGGGGCTAGTCTATAACCCTCGCCTCCTCTAGATCCGACAGCGACGCCATTGACAAAGTTTAGTCTAGGGCGGCCCACCGTCTCTGTAGTAAAACTGTGAGCAGAGAAGGGGTTTGGCCAGTGAAGAAGGTAGCAGATGGTCCCCGAGAAAATGCCGATAACACCGCCAACAATCACATCTTCCTTATGGTGGCGCTTTCGAGGATGGTCAGCTAGCGCTTGGATGCAGTCGGAGGAGTAACTCACATAATCCTCGATACGTGTGATAGCAACCCAGGCGGCATATACCAATGGCAAGAGGACAAGGCATAAGCGAACGAACCGGCTACGAAGGAATGGGCCACATGGGGGTGTGATGCCGAAGCACAGAGCCGCCGTCTTGCCTGCCAAGAACAAGCTGACAAAGGACATTGCGACAAAGGCAGTGGACGAATGACCAGAGGGAAATGATCGTCGACCGTCAATGATTTTCTCGGCATCTCTGTGTTGCGTAAATGGTGATTCGGCGGAGAATAATCTTCATACGTACCCGGTACATATATGTTGCGAGGCGTCCCACTGGCACCGAGATAAAAAGTCCGGGCGGAGTCGACCTGGGACGAAAATAGATATACGCATAGGTGAGAAGGTTGAATCAGGTATACGGTACTACGATTTACCAACGCGGTTCTTCATTGCATTCGTGATCAAGCGGCTCAAGGTGCTGTAGATTGGTCAGTAAGCTATAAGCTAACGACTGTCGTAGGACGCAACGAACCTGCCAGATAACGCCGCAAGCAGGCCATGGTGGATTTCATGTACCGAGCTTCTGTATCCTCCAACAAAGATAACGAGGACAACGGGCACCGCAACGGCAATCACGTTGTTTGTGAAGCTTGGGATTCTTATAATCAGGCTTGCATGAGCGCTAAAATCGGAGATACGTAATGGAGAGAGATTACTGCTCAGAAGTGTGAGGATGCTGAATGAGTGGATCGTCTGGGGAGAAGTCTCTCTCAAATACTGGCAAAGCTCGAACAAAGTGGTCGAGAAGGAATAATCCTAACACGACGATCCTACAAATCGTTGAGATCTTGACCAAAGAATCAACCTTTTGCACATACCAGTCGATGACGTAGGAGCCATCGAACCAATCAAGAGAATCATCGCCAAAAATCTGTCGTATCCTGATCTTGATGGTGCGGAGAGCGTCAGCCATGGACAAGGCAAGTAACCGTGTGACGTGTGACAAATCGAGTCATGTTGGTGTGACGTATCGCGCTCGTGATCTATTCCGTGTCGCGTGTCGCGTTCGACTTGTCTGACAAACACAAACGTAGACCCTCGTGTCGCCCCACTTTTCTATCACACCACACCACCTCTCTGTCCCCCTTCGTCGTCATGTCGTCCGTTAAAGATAGGATGAAGCAAAAGAAGATCTCTTCGTTCTTCGCCAAATCAAGATCTGAAGCCGAAGATGAAATGGAGGGCGCCTCCACAGAGGAGGTCTCCTGCCCTGTGGACATCGACATCGACGAAGAGGAGGATAACGACGATGAAGTGGGTATAACGGGTAAGAGGGAAAAGTATATTTCCCCAGAAGACTCGTCCCTACCTCCCATTTCTCGTCTACCCGACATCTTCCTCGACATCGTTTCCCGTCTATCTGAAGTCAAAGCGCTGGCAGAGCACATCGAGGGGCGGAAGCTGCGCGTTGCAACAATGTGCTCTGGGACAGAGTCCCCTCTTCTTGCCCTCAATCTGATCAGTCGTGCCATGACTGAGAAATTCGGTACTACCATCGAAGTGGAGCACGTCTTCTCTTGTGAGATTGTGCCCTTCAAACAGGCGTACATCGAGCGAAATTTCCAACCACCACTCCTTTTCCGAGATGTGTGCGAACTGGGTGACGATTATGCGTGCGTTGCACGGTATCCTTTTGTTCATTAATTGAGCCTTCTAACTCTGATATAGACATACAGCTTATGGCGCCAAAGCTTTCGTCCCTGGTAACGTAGACATCCTTATCGCCGGTACATCTTGTGTCGACTACTCGAATCTCAACAATGAAAAGAAAGAAATCGATCAAGGCGGCGAGTCTGGCAGGACATTCCACGGCATGCTGAACTGGGTGAAGAAGCATCGGCCTCCGGTGGTGATCTTGGAGAACGTCTGCGGCGCCCCTTGGCCAACCGTCGTCAAGAAATTCGAGGACGCGAAGTACAGTGCGAAGTCGATGCGTCTAGATACGAAGGCCTATTACGTACCTCACACCCGCACCCGCGGATATATGATGGCGGTCAACGCGCAGTCTTCCAGCATCCCAAACAAATGGGCGGATCGCATGGCATCCATGAAGCGTGACGCGTCTTGCACCCTCGATGCCTTCCTTTTACCTTCCGACGACCCTCGTATCCACCAGGCTAGGGAGAAACTCGTACAAGAAAGTTACAATGCGCTGGTCCGCAAAACTGGTCGGACGGACTGGGGTCGTTGCGAATCTCGGCATCAACGCAGTCGCTTGGAGGAGGCTCTTGGAGCTAAGCGTCCGTTGACGAACTGGGATGAAAGTATGTGGTGTCATTCCTCCGGTGTCATACTCTTTACTTATCTCTCACGAGGTGGCGCCGTCAAGATACTTGATTATGGCTGGGCGGACTGGGTTCAAGGTCAGGTCGAACGGGTCTGGGATCTTTTGGATATTTCGTTACTCCGATCAGCCGTGCAGGGTGTCGACCCCGCGTATAAGAGGTAAGATGTTTTATGGCCTCTCCGTATCGCCTCTGACGCGTTCTTCTCTCAGTCAAGTATGGAACTTGTCACAAAATGTGGATCGCTCCACTGGCTCGGGCCGTGTCGGCATCTCACCCTGTCTCACCCCCTCCATGATTCCCTATATCACTAATCGCGGTGGACCAATGGTCGGATTAGAGGCGCTCCATCTACAAGGTCTTCCTATAGACGAGCTGTTGCTTACGCGTGAAACTGAAGATCAGCTCGCTGATTTGGCTGGCAATGCCATGTCTACAACGGTCGTCGGAACGACAATCCTCGTCGCCCTAATTCTTTCGATGAAACACTTGACGCCTGGCCATGACAAGAGGACATACGAGGAGAAACACGGGAAGCGTATTACTGAGGTTGACGAAGACGTCATGGAAGTCGATTCACCCCCTGATTCTTTGCAAGATCACATCATCGGCGAAGATCAGCTCTTAGAGAGGCCGTTCGATATTTCCAAGACTTCGGGCCAGCCTCTCTCTGCCATTCTTACAGATGCTATGAAGAGCGTGCGATTTTGCACGTGCGAGGGACGAAAGGACATGACTGAGCGCGAGGTCCGACGTTGTGATGATTGTGGATTTACCGCTTGTATCAAATGCGGTGGCCGTCCGGAGCATAACTCTCATCCAATCGATGTCAAAGCCCATCCGAGGTTGCCGCCATCTACCTTCGAGCGTGACCTCAAGTCCGCTCTCCCCATGTGTCTTGACCTATTCGGTATAACAGAGGAACTGTTGAACTCGCTGAAGCAGCAATTCGGCGCAGCGATCCCATCTAAACGTTGGGGGATGTGGCGAAATGCTGTCGTTGAAGCCGTGGGTTCGGAATTGCGCTTTGTCCAGCTCAAGCGACAAGAGTTCTGGTACGCAACATACGAGTCGACGAAAGCTGTCGTGGAGCTATGTCTTCACCCACAACGTGCGCAATGGCTCTTCTATGCTAAACCGTCCCCCAGCGAGCCCGCCAACGCTGAAATTCGCAAACTGCTTATGTATCCCGCTGCTCGCCTCGCTTGTGACGGCTCACTCCTAAACGGTCGGTGGGAAGTGGCACTGCCGCAAACAACTTCCTTGGAGATATCCATAAAGGGCGTTGGAGAACTAGTGCCTTCGTGGGAGTCAAAACTCGGTTTGCAAGACCCAAAATTCCTTGATACCACCGTTTTCTCTCAACTGGAAGTGTCGGTTCTGCCTGAGGACGTCGTTCACTTCGATCGCGATATCACCGGAACCTACGTACTTCTGGACAAATGCGGGACTGCGAACAACGCGCTTCATAAGAAGATCGCGACAAAAGAGGACGCCGCTCTCCCACCATTATTCTTACTTCTCGATCCGAGCCGTTCTGGAAAGCCGACCGACGATGCCTTCGTCTTCTCCACCAGCATTCGCCCACTTGAGTACCAGGAGACACGTCCTATTTTTGCTCGCCTACAACCTTCGTGGCGGCAATCCAGCAAGGCCGGTCCTCAACGAGTCTCCTGCGTTATCCCCCAGAAGTACGTTTACGCGGATGATGTCGGTCTCAAGGTACGTTTTGCGCTTTTATATTTGTAGGTGTCTCGTTTATATCGATTTGTATCTATAGCCTTCAGATACCCAGGGAGCACGGTACTCCGTTCCTCAGGGTAACCTCAACATCCAAGTCAACAACGACGCTTGCAAGTCCGCGAACGCTTTGCTCGTCGCTCGTGTCCCTCTTCACTCGCATGCCGGCCCAGAGTGGCCAAAGGGTACATGGCAAGAGGTCGAACAAATTCATGAGCGGGCCACTTTCCGTGCCCTATCGTGGTTGCTGGAACGCATCAAAGTTGTGGATGGTTCCTTCACTGCCTGGCAGGGGGTCGAGCTCCCGGAAGACCATTCAAGTTGCGAGCGATGTGCCCCTCTAGCTCCCTCGTTGCGTTGGATTAAACAGGCGAACAAGGTCATGGCAGTCGAAGACAGCGCCGAGGCTGGTGAGTACGAACGCCGCTTGAAACGTCGACCTGCGCCGTTTGTGGCCCAACTCAAGTTGGATGATGACGGCGTTGGGACCGTCCGCATTGGCGTGAACATTGCGTCCTTGACTCATCGTGCCTTCGCTCGTCTTCCCACAACAGGGAGGAAGGGGAAACCAATCTTGTCCTGGCGTCTGGACACCGACTTCAAGCCTCTTGTCAAGCTCATCTTGCCGAAATTCACGTTGCTCAGCAATCGACTTGACCCTCAGCACCAACAACCCCCTCACTTTCTGAAGTTCCCTCTCCGCTTGGAACAGTTACGTTCGTTGCATTGGATGTTGGAACAAGAGAAACCCGATGCGCCGCCCTTCATCGAAGAGGAGGTTTCGGAAGCCATATTCGAGCCGTTGGGTTGGCGAGCTGAAGGGCGGGCCCAACAGCCCGTGCATATCCGTGGGGGCGTCCTTGCTGACCAGGTGGGCTACGGGAAGACGGCTATCACCCTCGGTGTGATCGATTGTACGCGGAAGGAGGTCGCCCGCGATCTGGAATGCGCCACAGAACTTCCTGGCAAAATTCGCGTCAAGGCTACTCTCGTGGTTGTCCCGTCTCATCTTACACGTCAGTGGTCGACGGAGGTTCAGAAATTCGTCTCGCCCAAGGCGAAGATGCAGGTTGTGACGCTCATGACCGTATCCCAGCTCAACTCCCTCACCATCGACGCTGTTCTCGAGGCGGACATTGTCGTCGTCGCGTCCACTCTTTTCAAGAGCCCCGTTTACCTTGCGAATCTTGGGGCTATCGCTGCTGGCGGCTCTCTTCCAGCATCGGATGGTCGCTACTTCAATGCACGCCTCGACCTTGCCCTCGAAACGTTGAAGGGGCAAGTTGATCGGCTGCGCGAAAATGGGGCTAGCAGCGTCATGGACGCAATCCATGCAGCGCGGAAGAAAGGTAAGTCTGCACCATCCAAGCTATGGTTTTGTACTTACTTTGAATCAGACGAAGAGGCCGAGAAGGCGATGCGACCGTCAAAGCGCATAAGAGGTATCCAGGAAGTCCCCGAGGCGAAAGGAAAATCCGCAGTCTTATCGGCCGCTCCGAAGTCAAAGACGAGCGATAAGCCAGGGTCGAGCTCTGGTACTCGATTCTTCAGCCACATCGAGGTTCCTACCTTGAAGGACGTTCAGAAGCAGAAGAGTCGGAAGGCCCAACCTATCGAAGTTTCGTCATCCGATGAGCATGATCAATCCGAGGGTGGTGATGAGCGGCCAGTTCGACGTCTCGGCAAGAAAGTCTCGCAAATGGCTGTCTACGTTGACTCAGATAGCGACGAGGAGGAGCCAACCAAGGCTACACGTGGCTCCAAGAAGAAAGCAAAATCTCGCTCCGAATCTCCTGATTTCATCATTTCGGATGCTGAAGATGCGGATTCCGACGGTGAGGATGATTCTGCTGAAGCTTCCGATAGCGAGGACTCCGACGCGCCAAAAGCCAAGTCGCGCGCGAAGCCAAAGGCCAAGGCCAAGGCCAAAGCGAGCGCGAAGCCGAAGAAAAAGACTGTGGAGTCGGAGAGCGAAGACGTGATGGACGTCGACGAGCCCATGTCTACGTCCGAGGCCTCTTCTTCTAAGTCGAAGAAGCGGAAGCGAGTTGAGGATAAGCCCAAGGAGCTGCCCGAGGCGAAAGACCCATGGAAGCTACGCGGTGCGGCGAAGCGCGACTGGAAGCAGCTGCACTGCCCCCCACTGGAGATGTTCCACTGGGCTCGTAAAGTCGTCGACGAGTACACGTATTTGGACGGCAAGATCCACACCTTGGTGACGCGGTTGTCAGCAGATCGACACTGGGTGCTATCTGGGACGCCTCCCATCCACGATTTTGCCGCCGTCAAGACGATTGCCGCTCATCTCAGCCTGCACCTGGGAATCGATGACGACAACGAAGGCAGGTCCGTCGAGGTCAAAAAACGACTTCGAGAACGAACAGGTACGTCGATAAGTGACATATTCTTCCTTTTTTGCGTCTGATTGCGTCTCTTAAGCTGTCGAGAAGTTCCACTCGTTCCGCGAGACGCACAGCCTGGATTGGCACGCTCACCGCCATGAGCTTGGCCAGACGTTCTTGAATCGCTTCGTCCGTCAGGTACGTATTTATATCTTGTTAGCAGCTCTCAAACTAAGTCATCTACCAGAACATCGCCGAGATCGATGAAATTCCTTGGGAGGAAAAGATTGAAAAGATCTCCTTACCAGCCGCGGAACGCGCGATTTATCTTGAGCTTGAGCATCATTTGCGCGCCTTGGACATGACCATCAAACGGGGGAAGAAGACCGACAGCGATCGCGAAAAGCGAGTCGCACAGTCCCTTGGTGACAGCAGGTATGCATCCTTATGAATTAGGCACTAGATGCTGACATCTTTGGGCTCCCAGCACGGCCGAAGAAGCACTCCTCAAACGCTGCTCCCACTTCGAACTTGACACGTCGAACAAAGAAAATGCGATGAAGGCGTGCGAGGTCATCGTTAAGGAACGCAAATCGCAGCTCGAGGACTGCCAAAACGACCTTAAGAAGAAGCTCAAAGAGGCGCTCGAAAAGGAGAAGGAAATCGGCAAGCGGCTGGACGACGAGCCCAAGGAGTCCATGTTCCGAGAGCATGTGCGGATCTGTCGCACCGAAGGCGTTGGCGACGAGGACGGGACAAAACTCGTTTTAGAGCTGCTCAATACTGCTGGCGTAGGAGAACACCGGCCTTCGAGTTCAGGCCGCAAGATGAAGGACAGTGAGCGCAAGGAGGCGATCTGGCAGCACCGAGAGCAAACACACGGGATTCGGAGGCTGACCAAGGAACTTGTCGGGCGCGTTCGCTCGTTGCGGTACTTCACCATCGTACGAGATCTCCAGAAGCAGCGAAGTGAACCACCTGTCGTTTCATGTCCCGAGTGCGGCCGCGAGCGCGTTCCTCTCGAAGAAATCGCCGTCCTCTCGTCTTGCGGCCATGCTGGATGTTACAACGACATCAAAGCTGCTGCCGAGAGCGAGACGTGCGTGTACGCTCGTTCGGGTCGATGCAAAGCGGCCGCCCGAGTTCTCAATATCGTCAAAGGCGACACACTTGGAGTCGACGATTACGAGCGTGATGGCAAGGGGAAGCATTTTGGGATGAAGTTGGAGAAGGTCATACACTTGATCAAGTACGTACCGCCGTTTTCCGCACAGGTGGGAATGTATAGGTTGCCCTGACACCATGGCCACAGGAAACGCATCCCGTCCGACGAACGCGTCCTCATCTTCGTCCAGTTCCCAGACCTCATGAAAAAGGTCGCAGAAGCGCTTACTGCCAATAAAGTTCGATTCCTCGAGATCAAGGGCTCCGCCACGCAAACGAGCAAGAATCTGGAAAAGTTCCAGAACAACAGCGAGGAGCGCGTGCTGCTGCTAAACGTGATGGACGAGAGTGCCTCAGGCGCGAACTTGACGACAGCTAATCACGCGATTTTCCTTTCGCCTCTGCTCGCGTTGACACAAGAGATCTATCAAGCGAACGAGACCCAGGCGATCGGGCGTCTTCGCCGTTTTGGCCAGACAAAAACGGTTTACATTTGGAGATTCTTGACGAAGGACACCATAGACGTCGACATCTACGAAGCCAGGACTGGGAGAAAACTAGATTGGTGATTCGTAACGTAGGATCTTGCTTTCTGTCGTTTGCTTTCTTTGCAGCTTTTATAACATGCTATCGCTGACATTACATTTGTGTATACCGTAGACTAGTGCTAGATACAAAGAACACTGATTGATGACCATAACAACTAGAGTTTAATGTATAACCAAATTCTTCGCCAGTTATGGACAGGGATGAGTACAAATACGGATGGTATCCCGGTACGTGAAGTCACGGATGCGGGCTTGGATCTACTGAGATATATACGTGAACTCGTCTTTTCCGCACGACACGCTGCTTCATCGTGGCCTAAGGGCGTGTAAGTGAATGTGTTCTAGCATAAAGCAAACCGAAAACAGGATTGTACATACACGCAAAGGGCTGTACTAATAGGTTAGACAAATGCGATTCCACGAATCAGGACGTAATCCAAGGTCCTTGCGACAGCGAAGCCGGGTCACTTGTTCACCATTTGGTACCCGGAAGTATCTAGGATTTGCTTCCCGCATATTGAGCAGATTCCCTTCTTGAACGCACAACCTACATCGCCGCGTCGAGTCAGTGAATAATGAAGGCTACGGTAGGCGCGAGACGAAATGACCGCACCATGGCAATATTTCGCATGATTCTGCGTTACACATTGTTTACAGTCCTTACATTTACCCGCGTACGGCTGTTGTTTGTGAGGAAATCAGAAACGTGCTAGCTGAATGGGATATTGCCGCAAACGCACCTGAAAACGATTCTTCGTGCTCGTGGCAGAGGCACCTCTACTAGAGCTCGGGCCTGCGCCTGGGGGCTTGGGACGTCCAATGAGCTTGTTCTCGCCGATCTTGCGAGAACCGTCCTTGATGCTCGCCGTGGTTGATTGAAATGGGTCAGGTGCCGCAACTTTGGAGAGTTTCTACGGTAATTCAGCACATTGTGGACGACGAGAGGTAATACAGAAACGATACCTTTTCGCACTTGGGGCAGACCATGATCGAGCTGAGGTGGTGAGACGGAAGGAGGACAATCAGTCGCTGACAGCGCTGACCAATAGCACACGTACAGCCCCTAACCCTAGTGGTTCGAATCGCCCAGCGCTCACCGGTCACTCACTCCGAATCCGAATGAGCATTTCACCATTAACGAATTACAGTGCGAAGCTGTACATGATATCTTTCTCGGACGGTGACATCCTGTTCAAAGCATCGCATGAGGCTTTTGCTGGGGCTATTCTTTCCTTTCTTTACAGCCATCTTATCTTATTACGAGCCATCACTCACATCAGACAGCGGGCCGAGTTACAATAACTGCTTTTTGGAGATGGAAGCACGGAGGATCAGTGGGGCTGGTATATATAAATCCTCGACCCGTGGTATCCTGGTGTGAATGACCCGCACTGGCCCCGTCTCTGGTTCATCTGGCTTTAGCTTTCGTTAGCACAGGCCATGACTTATTTCACATTCATCGTCAAATTTTCCGTTGCCCTACTATCTCTCGCCGCTATCCGTGCGATCCGTGATCGTCGAAGACGTGGAGGACGACCCTATCCCCCCGGTCCACCACCCTGGCCAATCCTCGGCAACCTTTTCGACATCCCAAACAAGTTTTCCTGGCTCGCGTACACTCAATGTTCAAAAATATATGGCACGGATTCTTCTTTGGCTGGTGTTCTTTTCTAACCGAGACGGCAGGGGACGTCTTGTCTTTTCATACTTTTGGGCAGGTCATCGTTGTATTGAACACTGCCAAAGCTGCCAAAGATCTCCTCGAAAAGCGCGCAGCGATTTATTCCGATCGTTCTGTCCTCCCGATTCATGAGATGTATGTGCTTGAATTCCACATCCAGTGTTCAACTTTTGGCCGACCTAGATCAGGATGGGATGGGGTTGGATCCTAACATTCGCAAGAAGCGACGACCCTTGGCGCCAAGGACGTAGCATGCTTGAACGTGGCCTACGCCCGGGCGCTACCACCTCATATCGCTCGATCATTCAGGCGAGGACACACGCATTCCTTTCCCGGCTACTGGAAACCCCTCACCAGTGGGAGGATCATATTGACCTGTCAGGATTTCTCTCTGACTTGTGTTGCGCTGCTGAATTATTTAGCAAATGCTCAGATTTCAGGGGGAGTTGATCCTTGCTGTGACATATGGATATCAAGTAAACGGAAGCGATGATAGAATGGTCGGTGCTGTCAAAAGGTTGAACCAGTTTGGGATAGAGAAAGCTCTTCCGGGTGCTTTGCTCGTCAATTCCGTTCCCCTGCGTTTGTAAATTTTCTTTGCTCGGTAGCGCGACGAACTGAGTACATTCCTTCCAGTACGCTACATCCCTGAGTGGCTGCCGTGGTTCAGTTATAAACCACTCGCCCGCATTGGTCGTGAACTTGGGAATCGGGTCCTACATCCTCCAGTTCAGTTCGTAAAGGAAAGTATGGTAAGTGACTAGTTATCTCGGTGTAGTGTGATCTATGAATGGCTTGTAATTTTCAGCTCAATGGAACGGCGCGCCCCTCCCTTGCTCTCGAGAATCTTCAGGAGTTGGAAAACCTGAATCTAAGTGGACCGGACCGCAATAAGGCAGAGGAATTGATTGCCGGTGTTCTAGGCTCGACTTATTCAGGTCAGTACCTACCACGATATTTAGAACCCATTGAAAATAATTCCCAAAAGCTGGGACCGACACTGTAAGTCGATCGGCAAGCACACTCAAACTCGTAGACGATGGAAGCTTAACATCATCTTGTAGACCGTTGGGGTCATGAAGTCTTTCTTCGTAGCAATGTTACTCTACCCTGACATACAGAAGAAGGCACAGGAAGAACTTGACTTCGTGTTAGGACGAGACCGGCTTCCTACTTTCGAGGATCGTCCCAGATTACCATTTGTTGAGGCGGTGTGCAAGGAGGCTCTGAGATGGCGCGTTATGGCCCCTCTTAGTGGGTTTCCTCAGTTGTTTTCTACGCGTGATATCAGACCAGCGTTCACTTCTATATCACTCCTACCCGCAGGTGTTCCACATGCAGTCACGCAAGATGACGTCTATGAAGGCTTCTTCATACCGAAGGGTGAGTCTTCATTCCAGAACGAATATGCTACAGCGTTTGTCCACGTATAAGTTTCCCAGGCGCGGTGGTGATCCCCAACACGTGGTGAGTTTTCAAGTTATGCTCTGCGCTCTCCTGAGTGACTCCAACTCTTCCCAGGGCAATCTTGAATGACCCGACCACCTATCCCGAGCCGGATGTGTTCAAACCAGAACGATTTTTAAGCACAGATGGAAGCCTGCGGGACGATCCTACGCTGACATTTGCATTTGGGTATGGAAAACGGATCTGCCCTGGAAAGCACTTTGCGGACGCAACGTTGTTTATGTCAATCGCGTCTTTGTTCTCTGTTTTCGACATCAAGAAAGGGCGGGATGGATGGGACAAGCTCTCTGCATATACGTATACGGGCGCTCTCGCAAAGTGATTTCGATTCTTGTTTAGTAAAGTTTCGGCTATACTAATCGTGGTTCCAGTTATCCGAAGTCGTTTCCGTGCTCTTTCATTCCCAGAGATAGACGGGCACAAGAGCTTATTCTTGCTCATACCATGGCGCGGTGACGCGGCGATTGACTCTCCATCGAAGTTCTGTTGAGAACATCCACTACGTGTCTTTCATGAACTTATGTAGACCGCTATGAGCAAACCTGATAGACCTCTGTGTTTTGCGTACGCTTCAACTCTTCGATAATTATATACATACCGGCTCTTCTTTCCGAATCGATGCAGGGCAGGTTGTTCTTCGTAGAAGAATTCGGAGACTCGAGGTGAAACATTTCCCGGGTTGTACCGTCCTTCGAACTCTGCTACGGCAGTGTGCAGGCTTTAGGTTTCAGTACGTTCAGTACGCAAAGTATGGTCGTCTTTGACTTCAACAGTGTGACATTGTGAAAGATAGGGGCTACATGAGATTTGGGGAGCGCACGATACTCGTGGAGTGCGCGTATATAATGTCGGATTATGGATGGATAGTTATTAGGCTCCAGGGCTTATAACCTGTTGGACTCACTCTAACAGGTTATGGGCCCTGGAGCTTAAGAGCTACCTTTCTCCCTAAGTATTCGGCTTTTCGCATCCCCTCGGCGGTCCCGCAACTGATATGAGATCACATTAACTTTCCTCCATTGTTGGGTGGCCTTTTCTTCGATCTAAATAGCTACTTCCGAGACCAGGAAAGGTTTCTTGGCGAAAAGTGAATCTATTTGATAGAACGTCAGCAAGCCTCTCGTGAGCGACAAATTTCGTCACATCACCGCACACAATGTCAGCCTGCCAAGATAAATTTCCAGGACTGCATGAGAACTTCGTCGAAAGAAGGGGAGTCGTTAGACTACTATAGTCCGTGTTGGAAATTATTTGCAAACGGGTCGAGCGCGCACACGAGAGAGAGAATGTGAGAGCAGAAGGGAAGGAGTGCGCATATAGGAGACTATGTTATCTAAGCTAGCGGACGCTTTTATACGGACGGACATCCTCACTACAAATATAGCAATATCCGACACCTGCTTGTACTCATTTGTCGCACTTGGCTCGAGGCGTAACGGAGTGCCATGCCGTGTGGTTGCAGGCGTTGCAATCGATTTGGCGGATCGGACGAAGGCATCTCTAGTCTGTTAGGCTGTTAAAGGCGTTGAGTTCTGTTTTTATATACCCCTGCGCTGGTGTGATACAGACGACCTTTGCAGTGCGGCAATTGTGATGTCAACTGTCATGAACCTCAGGCTGCAGGTGAACGCGAACTTTGAAAGTGGGAGAAGGGCCGAGGTGCTCACTGGCAGAGGCCACGTGAGACTTAATTGGCGCTGCCACGCTGGCCATTGGCGGTATAAAATGCTAAGCTGTCCTGTTGTCGACTTCTTCCCATTCGTTTTGGATATGGTAGATTAGATATCTTCGTCGGAAAGAGCATGACTTATCCGACAGTCATCGTCAATCTTCTCATTGCACTGCTGTCCGTTGCCGTTATCCAGGTAATCCGCGATCATCGACGACGACGAGGACGACCCTATCCCCCTGGCCCACGACCCCTCCCAATAATCGGCAATCTTCTCGATATTCCAAAACAATTTTCATGGCTCGCCTACTCGAAATTTTCTCGAACATATGGTAACCACTCCTTCACTAGCAGAGGTTGCTCTCCCGACAAAAATTGGCAGGGGATATCCTCTCTTTTCATATTTTTGGCAAGGTCATCGTCGTACTGAACACCGCAAAAGCTGCCAAGGATCTCCTCGAAAAGCGCGGAGCGATTTATTCCGATCGAACTGTGCTGCCGTTTTACGAAATGTGAGTGTTGGAGCCCCTTACGCGGCGGGCGGCCTTGGCTTACAATAAAACCAGGATGGAGTGGGACTGGGTTATGCAAGCTGAAAGAAGCGACGATCGTTGGCGCCAAGCGCGCAGGGTGCTCGACCGTGGCCTCCGCCCAGGCGCTGCAGCATTATATCGCCCGATTATACAGGCGCGGACCCGTATACTCCTTTCCCGGCTACTCGAAATCCCGCATCAGTGGGAGGATCATATCGACCTGTCAGTGGGCGTTCTCACTGACCCAAATCACGTTCCTGAAATACCTGACAAATGTTCAGCCTTCAAGGGGAGTTGATCCTCGCTGTGACATATGGATATCAAGTACGCGGTCGCGATGATAAAATGATAGATGCTGCCAAAAGGAGAAATGAGTTTGCCATCGGAAAGATTCTTCCAGGTGCTTTGCTCGTCAATCAGATACCTCTCTGTGCGTAATTTTACCCTTACGCGATATGATGGTCTCGGCACACTCTTTCAGTACGCTACATCCCTGAGTGGTTGCCATGGTTTAGCTATAAACCATTGGCACGCGTAGGTCATGAACTTGGGAACCAGGTCATATATCCCCCAATCCGATTCGTGAAGGAAAGTATGGTGAGTGATCGCTTATTCGAGTATAAGAGCATCATTACAAAGTAGCACACGAAATCTGTAATAGCTTAATGGCACGGCGCTTCCCTCGCTTGCTCTCGAGAATCTTCAGGAGTTGGAGAACTCGAAACTAAGCGGACCTGAACGTGATAAGACAGAGGAAATGATTGCTGGTGCTCTAGCATCGATGTACTCAGGTCAGTACCCACCATGGTTCTTAGAAGATCTAGTTTAAATAGTTCTTTGAAGCCGGAACTGACACTGTAAGTCGATGGACAAGTACATTCAAATTCATTGATGATGGGTGCTTCCCCGCCATTTATAGACCGTTGGGGCCATAAAAACGTTTCTCGTTGCAATGTTACTTTACCCTGACATACAGAGGAAGGCACAGAACGAACTTGATTCTGTTGTAGGGCGAGAGCGGCTTCCAACTTTCGAGGATCGTCCAGAGCTACCATTTGTCGACGCAATCTGCAAGGAGGTTTTGAGATGGCGTCCTGTCTCCCCTCTTGGTTCGTTTCCCCAATTGCTACTAGTTTGGGATAAGATCGTGACTATGTCATCCTGACTGGTAGCTATCCCGCATGCGGTCACAAAAGATGACCTATATGCAGGTTTCTTCATACCCAAGGGTGAGCCCTGGTTTCCGGATGATCTGCCAGATGTTTGCTCACGTACCAA
>QFFA01008420.1:0-11462 GCA_003316565.1 Russula foetens | reverse complement strand
AACCTCTCTGCCTCACACGCAATAATCGATGATATTGTGCCTCATGGCATCATTGCACCCCCACCAGCAGCTCAGGTCCGCCACTACTGTCCTCGCGGTCAGCGTATTGTCTCGTGCCGACGACCTTGTGGTGCGGGTTTGTTACTGTGACTGACGCATTGCAGATTGCAGTTATTTCGGGCTCCAAGATCAACGAACCTGAAACCAGTTGCACGAGCGGAGAATGCGACAAATGAGCAGGTCTTGACAAGGAGAGGTCCGGTGACAGGTTCGCTGATCAAGGATCCAGAGCAGACTCTGTCAGATGTCACCTCCGTCCTGGGGTATCCGACATTCACCCTGACATTGAACCCCTCTCGGAAGACAAGTATCCCGCCTTCCTTCCCGCTGCGGAAGCTGTAGACGTCTTACCAGTTTTCCTCTTCACTTCAAATATCGTGAGCTGCGCCTCTTTTCTCCCTCCGCGACCGCTTCTCGATTTGATGCCATGTTTTCCCTCTGCTCTAGCCCTACCTCACTGCGTCGTTGTATCGGCTTGGATGTTATTAATCCGTGTGTACAGGGCGTACCTGCGCACCGTGATTGGCATCATATCATCTACCATGCCCCAGTGGGACTCGGATATGACATTGCGGCTGGACTGGTCTTGCCCACCCTGCTCGCTGTACCGTCAGCATGCTGGTGGCCAGATGGTATGAGGTGATTAGCTACGGAGTGGCGCGGTGTACGAGTGGGCAAGAGTCCAAGGTTACTTGTGCTCACAAGCTTTGCCGTATCTTTGTCTTTGTCCAAAATAGTTTCTTGGTCATATACCGGTAATCCATCCCACAATACTGTCCTTTCACCTCCTTTCACCCTAGGCCGTCCATCTTCCTTCTCTGTTCTGTTTATGTCTGATATGGATCGCGAGGTAATTCACCCTTGTATTACCATGCTCGCTATTCTGTTCTTGATGGCATGTCTTTTGATGCATACAGCACCGCCAACTCACAGGCTCTATGCCAAGGATAATATGATGGTAAATATGGGCGTGATCAACATTGACGACCACGATTTCTCTGTTCATGCTGCCAATCAACCCGCTCAAGCAGTGCTGCTCAAGGCGATTGACTTCGACATGCTTGACAGCTGTGTCAGGTACACGTGAGTATTCTACGCACGTGCGCTTCCGAGGATCACAGCCTCAAGGATGGCAGTACAAAAGCGACCGCCTTATTCGTTTATCAAGTCCATGAACTGTTTCACACCGCCATCATGGAGTCTGAGATGTACGTCCGATATTTTTTCCCAAGTATTTCGTAACCTTTGAATTGATGGTCTACCCCATCGGTCACACTGGCATGCCCTGAATCACATCAGTTGCCTGTTCGCACAACCAAATAATTCCTCCACCAGCTATTCGTCCCTTTGCGCATCCTTGCTGGTGATGCCGACTGTCAAGGGTTCAAATTCGGATAAGGGGCATGTAAATCGCCGAAAAGAGCTATGGGTGGAAAGCGGCAGAGGTGAGTGCCAGTGGTCGGCGACTCGACGACCGGTCACTTGGAATACTGAGTGTGAGGTGTATAGAACCACTTTACCGACAGGGGACCGCCGGATCATTGCCTGACGTTGTCCTCCTAGAAATATTCGATTTCTACTTTGAAGGTGTACATGACGTAGAAGACTGGCATACACTGGTACACGTATGCCGTAGATGGAGAAATGTCGTATTTTCATCCCCGCGTCGCCTAGGCCTGCAACTTTGGTGCAAACCCGGAAGATCCGTCACGAAGATGCTGAATATCTGGCCAGAATTGCCTATCTATGTATGGTACTATGATAGTACTCCGGTGGTGGAGGATACAGACAATGCCATTGCCGCACTGAAGCTCAAGGGGTCCATATCTAGGATCAACCTCATGATCGAGGAATGTTCAGCAATATGGGAAAAAATTGCGGCCGTGATGGAAGGTCCATTCCCGATACTGGAAGATTTGGAACTTTCGTCTTATTCTGACATGATCCCGGTTATTTCCGATTCGTTCTTAGGCGGATCTGCACCCCGTCTACAATCCCTCTCCTTAGACGGCATCCTATTTCCGGCATTACCGAATCTGCTTTTGTCTGCCGCCAACAACCTTGTCTACCTTGGTCTCTGGGATATTCCACATTCGGGGTACATTTCTCCTGAAGCGATGGTCACTTACATCTCCGTGCTGACTCGGCTCGAATCACTTTCCCTTCGATTCCGATCCCCTCGATCTCGCCCGGACAGACCACACCGATTTCTACATCCGTTGACACGCACACTGCTCCCTGCTCTCACCCGTCTTGACTTCAAAGGTGTAACTGAATATCTGGAGGACCTTGTGTCTCGAATCAACATCCCTTTATTGGAGAGTACAAACATAGTATTCTTCAATCAGCTTATCTTTGACGTTGTACATTTCCCCAACCTCGTCCATTGCACGGAAAAATTCACAGTACTCGATCAAGCAGATGTATTATTGGATCGTTACCGCATCAAAATTACACTTACTCCAATGGGCAGGACCAGCGATTCGATAAAGCTCGATTTGGAGATCTCCTGCAGTCAGTTGGATTGGCAACTCTCAGCTCTTGCGCAGGTCTCTAACTTGTGCTTGCCTGCCCTCCCCAGTTTAGAACGCCTCAGCATCTGCGATAGTCGATATCTACCACCACATTGGCGAGACAATATAGAGGACACCCAGTGGCTGGAACTTTTACGTCCCTTTGCCGCTGTCGGGTATTTGTACCTGTCCAAGAATGTTGCACTACATGTTGCATCTGCCCTGCAAGAGCTCTCTGAGGAACAGGTGACAGAAGTGTTACCCGCCCTTCAAGATATTTTCATCGATGGTCTCGAGCCCTCTGGATTCGTCCAGGAAGTTTTTCACAAGTTTGTCACCGCACGTGGGCGACATGTTTCCAGTCTCCCTGTGGCTGTCCACAGTTGGGTGAAGGAAGATGGGAAGTAGGAAACCAGGAATGAGTCGAGGGGTCAACGATTGGCTGGTGCGTACCACTCTCCATCCCATAAACGTTTCTCTCGCTTACATGCCACCGTCCATTCTCTTTGACGCTCGTTGGTCGCTGGGACATTAGTACGATACTGTACTTCTGCAGGTATCGCCATGATCTTCTGATTCCTTGATTGATTTCGGTTATGCATAGGAATTGCCGTCTTCCTGATCTTATGTATTACGATATGGTTTGGTGAACGTTGGTGACTGGGCGATACTGGTTGGATTAGGTGTGGCATACGATCTTGGCCACCTACCAAAAGTGGCTTCTTGTCTACTCGTACTCGGGTCCGGATAGTGTTTGTGTCTTGTGATATAATGCCCAAGTAACTGAATCGTTTGCAGCAGTCGTCGCGTGATTTCGGTACGGAGAGGAGCAACGACCGGCTCGACAACCTCGCGGTTTTGTAATGGCGCCTGGCCATGGACACCCCGAGCGTGCCTATCGATCGGTCAATCACTCGCGTTTATTCACGACTACAGTAGCAAAGACAGACATCTTGTGGAACACGTGTTTGTGCGCAGCAAAAGTAACCGTATGAAGAACGCATTCTACCTTCGTAATGGATATGAACTTCGCGAAGGAAAGACGAGGTTTCGTTGTCTAGCACTTAGTAGTCTATCCTCGTGAACATCACCTTCCCAAGAAGGACATGAGGCGGTGCAGGAAATGACGGATACAGCGGGTTTGGGTGACTTGGCACTCGTGATGACACACAAAAATCACAGAACCGAAGCGCAGCATCAACAATTCCCTTAGACAATAGACGTCGCAAAGTGCGACGTATCAGGGTATCTGTACTTGACCACGCCGGGATGAGTAGTGTTCCCCATTAGTCCCCCATCGCACATCTGAAAGTAGATAGGCTCACCATCGGCAGCAATAAAAGAATCCAATATTCTCCTGTCACCATTACCCGTCGAACCTTTCCATTTCATGTTCTCAATTCTCGCCATGCCACAATGTTACATGCCAACCGCGAAGGGGACGTTGAGGGCACAAGCATACCGATGAGCCCGGATGTATTAGCGGTACCAGCAGGAGAGGCAGTGATTATTATTGAGGCAATAGGAAGGTCAATAGTTGCGGGTCCGGGATAACCGCGTCTGACACCTTTCCCTCGATGGACAACGTGCCCACTCACCAACAAGCTTGAGACTACGGGTGTATTATAAGTATGGCGCCAGGGTGGCATCACATCTTCTCTAATCGTCACTCATGACGTGGACAACGAAGTATTGGGCGGAGCACTCATCCGAGACGTCGGAGAATATCCGAGAAGGATGCGGCGCGGAGCGAGGTATCGGATCGAGACGCCGCACGTTCAGAGTGTTACGAGACGGTTATGCCTGCGGATGCATCGATGTTTGGTGCGTGAATGGTCTGCAAAGGGGCCTATTGGGACCGGTTGCAACTGGTCCCCGATAAGCGTTCCTAGGACCTCGCAGGCGCACGCGGAGGGAAGGAGCATGCCGAAGCGCTTCGCGTTGGTTCTGTCGCTTGCTCATAAACGCTTTCGCACAGAAATACCTGTGTCGCTACTCGCCGTGTCTGGGTCGAGAGGTGAGGGAAAGGGCAAGGGGGAGACGGTGGATGAGAGGCGTCCGATGCATCGGAGAGGTCGCGTCGCCACCATCGTGTCGGCGGTAGCCGACTCCGACGAGGGGTGGGCTGGAGGCGCTGTTGTGGGGATACCCTGAAGAGCACTGATCCCGGGGACAAATAGACAGTCCAGCGGCGTTCCGATGACCACACACCGTCTGTAATCCCTCCACCGCCTCAAGCCGTCAACGCATTAACGCATATATAAAATTTTCTCGGCCTTGTCCTGGAATCGAGCGAGAAGGTAGCGCATTGTGAGGAGAACGGTGGCCACGCAGAGACTTGGTGACGGGGTCGCATGAGGTGGAGAGCGAGGTCGAGCTCGTGTCAGTACTGGTGTCGGGTGTTGGGGTCCTTGGGGAGGTGGCCACCACGTTCCATTCGCTGGGGAGCTGGGGGGTAGAACAGCCCAAGATGAGGCCTCGATGAGGTCCAGTAGGTGCACCTCAAGCTTGCTGCCTGCAGTGCTGATTGCGGCTGCCACCGACGGTTACGACTGGTTGGTTGTGTGGGTTTGCAACAAGCCGGGAGCAGTCCGGTCCGCCGGTCTTTGCCAGTGCGATTGCAACAAAAAATTGCAAGACCCTCAGGCTGGCCTTTCAAAAAGGACATGTTAGAGTGAGCCCGGAATGGATAGGCTCGATCACATACGCCTCATCGAAACACGATCCTATTACTGTACGCCACCATATTATCTCCCAAGCATCGTTCGTCGTTATTTAAACTTATTTTACTGACCTGACACGTCCAATGCCCGCTCAAGCTCTCATTGACTTCACTCAGGTTATAGTGGATAGTGACGTCCCCGTCAGTCCTCGTGCTACTACTGTAGTATCCACCCGCGCTGTCACCACATTACTGCGATGCGTCGTCTTCTACAGTCTACAGACAACGAACCCAGCCCGCGCCTACTCGAACTCATTGATTTCTCGGCACTAGATTGTTACAAAGCGGATGGAAGAGAGATTAATGTAACTGTTTGGTTTTATTGGATTTTGCTCGCCCAAAGGCGAGACTCTGATACAAAGTAGTTACCAGTGAGGAAAGATCTCCATCATCGCAGGCCCTTATCTATCCAGTGCCCCGCTTGCTCCGGTGTGGGGTACACGCCCTACCCGTATAGTCATGCATATGCCTCAAAACAGTGTGGCTGACTACATTCAGGACTATCGAGACATTCCTTAAAGATGGATGAGCCTTTTGGAGAGCTTTCCGTGACTGGCATTGACGTTTCTGAAGGAGCCAATCCGTTGAACCCCGGGCCGTAGATGGGTCCGCACGGGTGACGAGGTCGAATACGACACTGGGAGCAACATCTATGTTGTCGATCGTCTCGATTGAAGGTAATGCGAAACTGTTCATGGAAGAATTCCCTCATGGCTGACTATCTTCATCCGCAGGAGTTGGTCAAGTCCGTGGCTTCCAAAAATTTCCCTGCGCGGAACTTGAAAAAATAGCGATGTGTCACGTGTGCGTTGTTCAAGTGATCAACGAATCCAGCACCAGCGAGTTGCCCCACGCGTACATCGTGCTCCATGTCATCCTCCTCCCGTCGCTGTGCGTGCCGCGTCGAGTGCAAGTGTGAAACTGGGGCGGAAGCGATCAAAACCGACACCTCGGCTGACTTCTTGACAGATCCATGCCGGTATTATATGGTACGTATCAGACGCCAAGGTCCAATACGTGAGGCTCAAAGGTGGCGTCGAGCATATTGATGCAATTCTGAAATACCATAGTGGGGGCTCACTGCGGCGCGTACTGCGTGAGAAGGCGAGGGTGGACCGGGCTACTAGTGAAAAAGCGAAGGCGACCCTGTGAACTCTATCAAACTTGTCTCCGAGTCCAAGCCCAAAGCACCCTCTTTTTCCAATGGCCCAATGTGTGCAACCCGAACCGCAGTCTGCAGAGTAGCTGCCAGCCAACAGCTCATTGGATCGTACAGTATGTTGTGTGTCTTAGATTTGACGATGAAGTTGTACCGATACTGTAGTCCGATTCTGACGATCTTGGACGCCCACAGGGTTACGGCAGCGGAAACAAGCAATATGATCCAGATTCTGTCCTTTTCCTCGCCGCTCAACTCGGAGGATGACGTGAGTGACATGATTTATCATTACTCAGAGTGAGGCCAACACAACGCCAGCAGGTGGACGAGAGAGGAAATTAATATGGGCTGATAAAAGTGGAACAGACGAACGTTCGGGATGTAGCAATGAGGAAGCAAGGACTCGGAAGCCTAAAACTGGAGGCCAAAAATTTTAGGCATACGCTTGTGGTCGTGCTTCCCTGGCCCGGGGAACACTCTATTTTTAACCTCACGCATGCTGATCGAAGTTTGCGAATGTCGAGTGTCTAAATCGCACGCTGCAAGACTCCCCTCCAACCCTCCATAGGTTCGCGTGTCTCGCAGCGGGCGCAGGATAACTTAAATTTGTCTGTCGCTTCAACTGCGTCGAGGACTCTAGAGGTCAGGGTCATGATGAGTGGCGCCTGTGAAGAAGGAGCGCGGGGACAGGTCAGACTTTAGGACGTGGCAGCGGCGCTCGATTGAAAAAAAAAATAAAGATGAGGCATGTCTGACGATAGATCCACTTTGGCCTATTTTCTCAAGTCGTCTCAACTGTAGGGTCATACAGTAGTACCACAGTAGCCCGAGTGGCACCTTTCCTGTTGACCACGTGCCAAGTCATTCGCTTCATTCACCACGTCACGGTCCGCCGAGTTTGCTGGCGGAATGCTCTGGCACGTGTTGAATGGCATGGAAGCATACGCCGCACTCGATCAGTAATAAACTTGATCGCCATCCTGCGCTTCCCTTTCGATTTTCTAAGCTGGTCTAAATATGTCGTGTACGTGTGGAGCTGCAAAATTTCCAAACGGCCAAACGGAGTAATGAATGATCGACATCACCATTTCGGGCCCTTCCGAGATGGATGATACGTGTTAAACACAATGACGCTCGATGCAGAAGGATGCAGAGACACATCAAACATGAAGACGGACAGTGCCTTGGCCCCGCACAATTGCCCTGATTTCGCTCGCCTAACTTTTCTTGCTTCTAGATTGCTCGCATACAGCTGACCAACTCTTACGTCGACTAATAGTGCATAACTCCTCGTGCATAGCTTCATCCAGCCCCGCATTGGCGACCTTCGGCGATCATACTTGCCGTGTTCCATAACTCCCACAATGCATACTAGTAGGCTTTGGGGTCACCCCACTATGAGAACATCAACTATATGCAGACAGAAAGTTTTCAATCAATGATTTCTGACACTAGAATGCGCGTTTGGCCAATGACAATCCATCTATTTTCAGGCATCGGTTGTCATAAAATAAGACGACTCGGATTGTCCACGGTTCGCACTACATACGCTGCGCACCAGCTCAAAGCGGCACACTAGCACTGCACCCCCGATCATCCCGCCTTGTCTCGTAGTAGGTGATAAGGTTCAGACATACAAGTAATGAGGAAATTTTCATATTTGAGGCGTTCAAATTTGACAGCTAGATGACGAATCATACCCTCCATGGCAATCGGAGCAACGCCGATCTGGCGATTAGCCCTCTGCCCCCTCCTCATGCCTGTCCATCTCGTCTATGGGGTTACATTGGGGTAGTCAGGACTCGAGCGAGCCCATGCCGCTTCACAAGACCCAGTAGATATACGTACTAGTCAGACGCCAGGGCTTGTCTCTTACGAAAACCTTTTGCCAGCTGAGTGGCCTTTATGCCCTCATACAGATGAACTGGGCCTTCGAAAACACATCCCAGGTTTCACAGACACCATGAATATCGCACGAGGGTGGAGCGGCTCCGGTCCAAATCGCAGATTTTCGGCGGAATTGCCGCGGGATGCGAGGTACATGGTAACTCAACTGCGAGCGGATGACAATTACGATCGTCTTAAGAATGCGGATCTCCGATTCAATTTACAATTTACATTCATTCGCCAGATGGTTACTCCCACGATTGGTGTCCTACGAAGGAACTACAACTTATTCTCATTCCACGCCGCAAGTCGTCTTTACCATCATAGGAAAGTGGTTCTGACTCCACAGTACCTGGCTCTCCTCTCCATTTAAGGACCATGAATGCATCACCATCCTTCGTGACCCAGCCCGACTAGCGACGATGTCCGCTCAGACGCTTCTGACCTTGGAAACCACTGCGATCATTTTGTCCTCCTTGTCGGGCCTCTTCGGTAAGGCCCATCGTTCTACTACTGTGGGCTAGTTCTGAATCTCTCCTTCCGACGAACAGGTGTATACCTGGTCATCTTTGTCCTTGCTATATGGTCGACGTACCGACAAGGCACGCCGTCATCGAAGAGACTCAGATGGGTCACAATTGTCCTGTATGTACAAACAACGTAGCCTGTTTCACGCGTCTCACCCTCTTGCTTAGTTTTATAGATATCCTCATTCATTTTATCGCATGCTCCCTCCAGTTCGCCCGCGCACGCCTTCAGATAGATACTGACGCCGAAACACGGAAGTGGGGAATTCCTCTGGTCTTTCTTGGGAAGTAAGTGGCCTGACGATCACGACCACTATTGATATTGACATGTGTGTACGTATACTATCTAGCATCACAACAACCATCAGCGTGAATACCACGTATCTTAGGCCCTTTTGAACTTATATTCAATCGTTTCCTTTTCAGGGTGCTCTATCCGATGCGACCCTGGCGTGGCGGTTCTACATCATCTTTAACAGGGCAAGATGGGCGCTATATTTACCCACGGGTGCGGTCATCATGAATGCTGGTGAGTTGCCTGTGCGTCTGCAATTGTGAGGGCCTAGCTCAGCACGCGTTTAAACATAGCCCTCTGTTGGTCGGCGGATTTTGAGCATCTGGCGTATTATTCCAGGCCAGAATTTTACGAGAGCACGCTGTTGCCCGTGACCATGGACATCGCGATGGTCTGGGGCTGGTCCATGTTCGTCTGCAATTCACTGATGACTGGCGGGATTATATACAAAATTGTGTGAGCCGACTTGTTCTCATTTTATCGTGCGCGTGAAGGTTCTAATTGTAACACCTCAGGTGGGCCAACAACGCCGTGCAGACTCTGCGCGAGGGCAGGAGGACGAGTTCTTTCAACAGATACTCCGCCGCTCTTCGTGCCATCATCGAGTCTGCTTTGGTGACTTGGATTGGCATTCTCCTCTGTGAGGCTGGGATATTCGGTCCATCAAGGGGCCACGTCGTGGTACGTCCTATGCATTTCAATTCAGGATGCGCAGCTGAAGGAAGTCTGTAGCTGAATCAAAACTTTGGGGACATCATGCTGTCCATTATACCCGTATTCTTCGTAAGCGACTATTCTTGTTGATAGCCTGCCAACAAATTTCATCTGGTTCTCAGGGAATATCACAGTCCTTGATCACGGCTCGTCTGGGCCTTGTCAGGGAGTCGCGTGCGGGGACTGGCGACTATGTCATGTCATCACAGGGTCAGTCAGGGCAGCCGCGATTCGGACGGAGAGGAAACACGTTCAGCATTTATACGAATGTGACTACACATACGGACTATCAAGGAGATACCAAAGTAGAGGTGATGGAAGAGGGCAAAGAGGACAAGAAGACCGAGGACTCGGAGGTTTGATTTGCCTGATGTACAGTCGTTGATATGTTATTACTAGTATTTATCTTGCTCCCTCAGGCTACCGTGACCAATCCATGTTACTTCTTTAAGTACTTGACATGCCCGTATGGACCAAGATCACCAACAGAGAGTCCGTCACCTTCACGGCGAAGTCATATCGATGACTAATCAACCACCGGAGGTTTATTTATTTTAAATATTTTATGATATGATTATAATTAACGGTCTTCTACTGTAGCTCAAACTCAAAGAGACGATCCCACAGTAAGCCGTATCCAGAGGACTCCGCAGCCGGTACGACGTTTGTTGACCGCCTTTGAATGGATTCCTCCCCCTGGCCAGATGACGCTCGGCGCTTTCGTCCATTCATATTCCTCCTTTCTAGGGGCGCTCCTCGCTCCGCCGCCACCTCCCACCGCATCGGTCGTCCCCCACCCCCAGAATGGCATCGCCACGTAGAATGGATCACGGCCCTCGCTCAAAATGTTAAGGTTATGGCCGCGCCGCGAACGACTTGCAACCAAACCCATACAGTCTGTGCTGATGGCCGAAACGTTATCTGCGCGTCTTTTTGATTACGAAGGAGGTTTTTGCACAGCGCGCGCGAGCCTCGAGCTTATGATGAAGTGTCAACTGGAGCACTTGGATCATTGGCAATCAGAGGGTCATATATTCATCCCCCATACAAGACGTCATGGAAGGTCTTTGATTCCTCGATACGAAAGAAATTCTCTGTCAGTGGAAGGTCAGTACGAAAATGATAAATCATCAGGGGCGTTGTGGACTGGGACTGAATACTGTAGTGATTGGATGATTGGATATTGGATACGATACAACAAATAAACGGCTCGCGGGCCGGTACGTACAACTGCATTAATTGTTGCGCGCGCGTTGCTTTACTCGTATCCATGATGTGCGCCCACCTCAACTACTGTACATAGTACATCCTCCGCAAGGTCCGGGCTAACTTACTGATATCGCCCATCGGTGTGGGGGGCGGTTTCTCTCTACCCGAATTCCGGGCCGAAACTCTAACTCATTAGGGAGGGCAACGAGGGCGACACTCGCGACGCGACAATTTTATGTGGCGGCTGCAGGTCCACCGGCGTACACTTTGGCCAATCAACTGGTCACCTCTATCTGCAACAAGTCAAAGCGAACGTTTGGCAGGACACGTGTATGTATACGACAAAGCGCTGTGGAGAATGCTTCCCGCGAGTAAA
>QFFA01008264.1:0-13621 GCA_003316565.1 Russula foetens | reverse complement strand
CCCCGCAGCTCCCTCCGATACCGCCGCCCCATCCGTCACCCCTCTTCTCGCCCAACGGGCCTCCCCGTGCCTTTCCCCCGCCCACGACGCCCTTCGTTGTTCCTGGGCCTTCATTTGCACCCCCTGTTCAGCCCCTGGCGCCATCTGCACTTCCTCCCGGTTTCCCCGCTGCACCAGGCCCCGGCCCCGCCCGCAGCCCATTTGACATGTCTTTCCCGCCGCGCCCACAGGCGCCCATAGCACCGCCGAGCTCGGGCCTGGCACCAGGTGCGGGCCGTCGCGGAAGCTCGAACAATGTCAGCGCGACGCCGGCACCAGACGTCGGCCTCATCGGACGACCCATCGCGCCCATTGCGCGGCCCAGCACGAGCGGAACGACCACGCCGCCCTCGGCGACGTCCACTTCAGCCACTGCCAGCACGCTCAGCACGGCGTCGCCCGTACGCCGCTCACCGAGCCCGAAAGGTGTGCTAGGCTCGTCTGCGCTCGCAACGGAGGACGATGAGATCGTATCGGACCGCCGCGCCGTCGGTGGCAATCCGAGCATGGGTGTGGGCCTGGGCCTGGGCGGACCCCCGGGATGGCGTGGCTTTGGCTCGCCGCGCGGAATCAATGGCGCATCTCCCTGGGGACCCGCGGCTCAACAGCAACCGCAGCAACCGCAGCCACAGCAACAGCCGCCTCAATCGCAACAATCTCAACCTCCGGCTCCACAACCGCAGCAGCAGCAGCAGCAGCAGCAACCTCCGCCGCCCCCGCCTATGGGGTTCGGAATCGGACCCGGCTTGCGTCCGGGCCTGCCGCCTCCTGGCCCGCCACTCGGGGGTCAGATGTGGGGTGGAGCCGGTCTGGGCGTCGGTGGTGTTGGCGTCGGCGTCGGGATGGGCATGGCGGGTGGCATCGTCGGTGCCGGTGGCGCGCCGGACCCCGCGGCTCCGCAGTGGCACCCGGCTGCCGCGAACCACTTTTTTGCGGCGGCGCAGAGCCCGTTTGTGCATGGATCGCCGACGTCGCCTCATAATGGCGCGTGAGGGAGATTGATGATGATGATGAGGGAGAATGGCCGCGAGCGAGCGAGGGGACGCTGAGGGGAGAGGGGTACGACCTGCGAGTGTGGACGTGGTCGTTTTTTTCTTTTCTTTTTTGTGAAACATCATATGCATTTTCATGGCATGGCGTAACTGCACATGGCTTTGTAGCATTCTCTCACTCTCTCATCCATCCCATTCATTACACCACAATCCATCCCATCCCATTCATCTCAAACTTTTGCCTCCTCTTTTTTTTTTGTCTGCCTGCAACCCCCTCTCTTTTTTTTTTCTCTTCCGAAATTTTCTTTTCGCATAGTTGTCTCCTTTTTATATCGAATCATCCAAGCCTGACTCTTCCCCGAGTGGTAGTAATAGTAGCGACAAGCAGCAGTAGCAGCAGCAGCAGTACACTGACACCAATCAATTATAGTAAAGATCAGCAGACAACAGACGTGAGAGGCGATGTGCCCCTCTGTCGTGTTTAGGATCGTATGGTACCGCGGGGGTCCACAGGCGCCTGCTTCCCACGGTGGGGACCTTATGCTCGTGCAGATACAGTATGGTAGACATTCTCGACCCGACCTCTCGGAAACACCCCTTTCATACTTGGACGACAGCAAATGTCTGACTGCGGAGCGAGACAGTCTCAGGGCAAGCGGCTCCTGCCGGTGTATCCGCTCATCGGTCATCGGACAACCCGTCCGGCATCTGGCGGGACTCGATGTTGACCGCAAACCATCTGTTCGTCCTGCAACGTGACTCGTGCTGTGCGTGTGGACCTTCCCTTGCCTCTTTGACGTGGATACAGGATCGATAAATTGGGCTTCGTGTTCGCTTGGTCGCACTGACTTTGGGCGACGCTGGGCGGGGTGACTGTACTACATAGCCTTTTCGCTTTCGGGCTTGTGGCACATTCACGTCATTGAAGCCAATCCTGTATTCTCTCGTTCGACGGATGTATCAACATATGAGTAGCATCGTGATAGTATTGTGATCCTTCCTCCGAGAATAGAAAGAAAGTATTTAAGATCTCGTCTCCGACATGCGACGCGCCCTCCGTCTGGCGCTTCATCCCTTCTGAGAATCGTCCCACTGCTGCGGGGTCAACGTTTTCTCCACTCTTCGTGAATAAACGGTGAGATGCAAAGCGGCGCAAGAGGGGACATACCTGGGTAAATGCGTGAATCTGTGCGATCTGTATCTTGAGCGCTTCGTTGACTGTAGGATTGAAGGGCGTGAAAAAGGACGGAAAAAAGGAAATGGGGTGAACGCGTGGTACCCATCTTGTGTCGAGCAAGCGTTGTCTTTCCTTCAAAGTCCTAGATAGATCACCATTGCGGCGACCTTGGAGGTGGGAATTGAACAGATACACTTACCTTGCTGACGATGAGAACGGAGTACTTGTCCCCACAACTACCCGAGTTATCTTCAACGTTTATGTGCGTGACCTGTATTGCTGCACGTAAAGCGGCTTCGATTTCTCCCGGAGTGACTGGCATCCTGACGCAGAGGGTGAAGGGGTCAGACTGAGGTGATGATCAGATAAGATCGCGCCGTTTGCCAAAGTCGGTCACGTGTGCCGCCGTATGTTCTATCTGGGTGGTGTCATGAAACGGAAGACCTTCAGTTCTTTTCAAGGTCCTTTCACCCATCGCAGGGGATGCGGACACAGGTACAGTCGTCCAAAGTGAAAATCGAAGATTCCCTGGCCATGGCATCTCCTCCTGAGTACTCTGAATCCCTTATCGACGTCATCCGGGACTTCCCAGCAATCGACAACCATGCTCACCCTCTTCTGACTGAGGAAAACCGTGATCGGTTAGCCTTTGAGGGCCTCACGTCCGAGGCGCAAGGCGCGGCCCTCGAAGATGCGGCGTTCACCCTGGCTCACAACGCCGCGAGGAGGGATCTCGTCCAGTTGTACGACCTTCCGGATAAGGCTTCGTGGGAGGACGTAAAGAAACACCGCTCCGAGCGCACCTATTACGAATTGTGCAGGCTGTGTCTCAGGCGAGCAAGCATACAGTGCATACTGATTGACGATGGCCTTGGAGGCGTCAAAGAAATGGCGGAGGATTACCAGAGGCACGATAGGTACACGCTTAGTCCCACGCGTCGCATCGTACGCGTGGAAGCCATAGCTCAGGTGTGTGCGTTGTATATATCTATCTCCGTCCCAAGTTTCGGCACGCACGCGGCGGCCTTCCCCCTTCTCCATCGCCCACAGTGATCTAAGTAGGTCTCATCATTGCATTTCAGGATATCCTCTCGGAACTTTTCGGAGCGGAAGGAAGAAGACAAGAGGAACCCGTGGGCCCTCGTCTCTTGAAGAGTTTTTCGGAACAATTCAAAGCGCGCTTGGAAGAGTGCGCGAAAGATCCGAACGTGGCCGGCTTCAAGTCTGTTGTCTGTTATCGCACCGGACTGGACATATCCATCGGCCCCAACCGCCCTGCGGCAGTTATGGCTATGAACGACGTCTACGACCGCTTTCGGTCAAAAGGAAAAAACGAACCTTTGCGGTTGGAAGATAAGCCTTTGAATGACCTCGTCGTGCGCAAGACTGTCAGGATAGCCGCCCAGTACAGTAAACCTGGTATGGTTCCGTTATTTTTATCCCTTTCTCGTTCCCAATACGCGCTGCATGATGCCCCGTTTCTGATGCCGCACCATCTCCACCCCCCTTGCAGTGCAGTTCCACACGGGCCTTGGCGACTCGGATATCACGCTTACACGTTCGAGCGCGGCCCATCTGCAACCGTTGATTGCGGCAAACCCCCAAACGACGTTCGTGTTGCTGCACGCTAGCTATCCTTATATGCGTGAGGCGGGATACCTTACCGCGATGTACAAGAACGTGTATCTCGATATCGGCGAAGTGTTTCCGACGGTGTCTGGTGGTGGACAAGAAGCGGTGATGCGGCAAGTGCTGGAGTTGGCACCTACGAACAAGGTCATGTGGTCTAGTGAGCACGGTCCCGCGTTACATCGCTCCTCGAGAAACATCGAATGACGGTTCGCTGTTCACATAGGCGACGGTCATTGGTGGCCGGAGACGTATTACCTGGGTAGCGTTCAGGCACGCCGTGCTCTGTCTTCGGTGAGGACATAACTTCCATTCCAGGCCGTCGCACGGGTTGTGTTGGGAGGAATGCTGAGCGCGGCCTGCTTGTATTTTCAGGTGCTTCAAGACGCCGTGGAAGCAGACGAACTTACAGAAGAAGAAGCAAAACGAGTCGCGGAAGACATCTTGTTTCATACCGCAAATCGGGTTTATCGCCTCGGGTTGCAGCCACAACGCCATTTTCTTTGAATGTGATGTATTGCAGCGTTTGGTTCTGTTGCGGTTTGGGGTCAAGACAAAAATTCTCAGTGTGTGTCCATCAGAGTTCTGAGAAAATATGTCATAATTGGGTGACGCTGAACAGTTTGGGCGATCGTAACCATAGCCATGAACCAAAAGAATCGTGTTTCTGTGCGTGAATACGAATTACTTCTTCGGTCGACTCTAACTTAGGACGCCTTCGTTCTCTGGGAGGATGGTACGGCGGCCATATTGGGCTTTAGGTGCATCCTTTGAGTGTGCTAGTGTAGTTCCGTAGTCGTGGCATGTGCCAGTGGTGCCGTGTGGCGCCTTGATGAAGCAAAAAAAGGGCCTTTGTGCGGGCCACGTTGTACAACTGAGCCACTTTCTCGCCATGATGTCATCCCGGCCACGGACATACTTAGTATGCGGCCACGTGCGAAATGTAGATGATGGCATCTACAGTACACACTTTTACGATCCCCACATCACACCTCCTCTTTTGCTGATTTCACCTCGGTCTTTATGCCGTCTGACTCAGCATGTAACAGTCAGAGGCGAAAGAGCACGCGCCTCCTCAGGCTCCCCCGTGTCGCGCTTACCATCTTGGGTTGATTCCAGTTGTCTCAAAGAAGTCTCTGCGCCACAACACAGCCACTCCTTCATGTTGAAAGTGAAGGAGAGCGTGAAGACGACTTGGAACGAGCGGTATGTCGTAAGGAGAACGGACAGAGGGAACACGTAGGATTTTGAAAAATGGATGCCTTTGTGAACATGATGTCAGTGGCTGCTGTTTGGGGCAATCCCCGTGGTTGTGGTTGTGGTTGTGGTTTCCGGGCGGCGCGGCCCGGGCAATTTAACCCGTCATTGCAACTGCCAGTGGCGTCACGCCGGTGCTGGTTGACGGTCAACAACTTCGAGGCTTCGCCGTCGGCATCAACTGCCAGTGATATTCATCTTTGGGACATATGGATACGCAAAGGAGTTCGACCTCACCCGTTATTCCCAAGAGATGGAAATGGTATCCCCACTAGCTAGTAGCTTCGTGACACTCTCCTTCCGCATTTCAACACTGACTCGGACTCGGAGGACCAGCTAGTCATCCGCTACAGTATCTCGCTCTCAGGCTAGACGACGAGTTGCTCGAGGCATGCACACACCTTCTAGGATTGCTTTTGCGTTGGACGTCCGCGTATATGTAACGAAGGCATGTCGAACGACCACTGCCAACCCCGCGCTTCAACTTAAACCTTGTTCCAAAGACTTGAATCGTCAATTGTCCTGGGCCCACTATGACATTAGTTTTTTGCCTGCTCCCGCACGGCATCCAGGCCCTACTTATTTTCTGGCTTCTCACGGATCAGACCTCTGAGCAATCCTTTCCACTGTTGTAGGCATAATCCTACGCAACACATTAGACCAGAGCATGCCTCTCAGGACGCTTCAGATCTCGGGAGAGGAGTCCATCTCCTCTCAATCTCTTCCTCTCCCTCCACTTAACCCAAACTCATTGCTGGAACGTCCGTTGAACTTCCGGCTGTTGAAACAGTTCAACGTCCAAGTTTATCCCCCCATAAATTGTGTGAACCAAGGTGTAAATCATACAGCATAAGGGTGTCTACTACAGCGGGTCGAGGAACATTTCGCGCGGCCGTGATAGACAATAAAGGGGTGGCGGGAAAGAATTGGTACAGTAAAAATTGAAAATAAACGAAGTCGTGTTAGCCATTCATCTCCGCAACCAGGACGAAGTCGGTAACACAGAACGAGGAAATGAAAACGCTTGGGAAAAGGAGTCGAGATGAGCGATATCTGAAAAAAAAATATTAAAAATATGAAACGATCTAGAGTCTAGGTGCTTACTGGAAGTCACCAGATTGGGTGGCAGTGGTGAGTCGTGTAAGGATCACGCGACGTTCATGAGGCCACTTAGGCGACGACGCAGTTACCGCCGCCGATGCCGCCGCCTCCATCGGCATTAACGGGAATAGAGGGGGTCGGCGCGCTCTCGGAATAATCGGAGGCGAAAGAGATGAGGAAGCTTGAAGCAAAGAGATCCATAGAGTGTATGTGTGTTAGATCGAGAGTGTGTAGTTGAGCTTGGGCTGTGGGTTTACGATGAGATTGTCTGACTGAGGGAGGCTCACGACCTGCTTTTATACACCATGAGCTGAACGAGAATATGAGTCGGCACTCTTGATGAACGCCGCAGGACATGCATAAGTAACAAAATACCGCATTCGACTTGAAACATCATCCCATCAGCAACCAGGGCAATGGGGGTGTGTCATGCGTCGCCAGTTTGACAGACCAGCGCCACGGTAGGAATACTAGAGGATGACCGGAATATCAATGGCATGTTCGAGTCTACGTATCATCTCAACTTATTGTCTTTATGCATTTCTCACTGGCACCAGTCTGTGACATCAACTCAGTCACCGGTTTGCCCTTGAAATGAATAAAACACCACTGAGATGGATCTGGGATGAAACGGAATCATGATGCCGGTAAGGTCAAGTTAAGAGGGCGTGCGGGAGGATTCCTGAGGAAGGACGATTGATGTATGCACTGCTTAGGATGCCGCACGGAATTACGGATCAGAAAGAAGTGACCACTGGCAGGAACATTATGCTCACCTCAGTGACCAGTTTGCGTATGTATAGTATAGTCTGGACCGAGGTCTCGGCTCGATTCTACGCGCTTAAGAAAGTCGCTACGTACCAAGGCACCACGCTTAATAACACGAAGCTAGCTGAGCGGTGAGCAATGCTGAAAGTACCCCGTCATTATACTGGGTCTTGAGAATGTAGGATTACTCATGCCCCGGGGTGATCTTGTACGCAGACTGTCTGCTGATCTGAATGCCCCACGCGCTCACATCCAATCATTCAAAACCCAGAGACTCCCCGATGTGAAATTTCTGCGCAGACAACTGAAGACAGACCGGATCCAGTTCCTATAGACCGAGAGTGAGTAGACTATCCCAGTCTTCCAGGTGGAGATTTGCCCCGCCGAAAAAACGAGACATGAGGGCGCGCACACACGGACCATGTCTAAACGTGCATATGGAGGATTACTGGTAGATCCTGCCAGCTGCATATTCCTACGGACATTCAAATCTGCATCCAGAAGGAAATGCTTATCTCAGGTACATTTTGATTGCGGGCACTCAAGGAAAGACTGTATTTGGTTCGCGAGTCGGGGGCGGAAGGGGTGACACATCACTGAGAAGGTGCTATCCTGTTCTCAGGGAACAATAGGGGGGGCATTCATGACTCATTTTGCCTATCTAGGCATCCTCGGTGAGGCACATCTTGAAACTAGGATCACACACCTCTCATGTAGACCATTCAGGCGAATTCCGAAGTTGGATTCGATGGGTTCAACTGCCAGTGGAGCCAAAGGTGGTCCCAAGAGGGATAGATCCTAGGTATACCTGGGAGAGAAAAGGCGGTGTGGTTCGTGTTTTCTGCCTTAGTCTGTTCCGTCGTCGGGACAAGGACAATCCCTGACATGAGCACCATCCAGGTGACGGAGATAAACGTGCAATCGTTACTTTACCAATTTTCGACTTGGGGTTGCCCGGAAACCTTGAGAGGAAAAAGGCAGGAAATGAGTGGGAGAGACAATGAGATCAATCGATGGCGACGATGGTAGGAAGGAGGCATGGCATGGCGTTGAAGTCGAGAGAGCGAGTGGTTGAAGAGGCGAGTTTGGCGGGTTCGGGCAGACGTCACGTGGTCGGGATTGCTCCGTTGGAGGCCACAGCGTGAGCCATCCTTACACCACCGCACTAGTACTGCTGTAGGAATAATCCTACGCAGCACAGTAGGCCAGAGCATGCCTCTCAGGACACTCAAGATCTCGGGCCAGGAGTCCATCTCCTCACAAAATCTTCCTCTCCTCCACTTAACCCAAACACACTACCTGGAACGTCCATCATGATTGACCTTCCTGCTGTTCAAAACAGTTCAACTTCCAGTTTTCTTCCAGTTTTCTCCCCCACAAATTGTGTGAACCAAGGTGTAAATCGTACTACATAAGGGTGTCTACTACAGCATGTCGAGGTCCATTTCGCACAGTTGTGATAGAAGATAAAGGGGGGCGAGAAAGAAATCAGAGGTAGTGGTACAGTCAAAATCGAAAATAAACGTAGTCGGTAACACAGAATGAAGAAATGGAAAACGCTTGGAAAAGGAGTTGAGATGAGCGATATCTGGACTAAAGGCAAGGAAAAAAAAAGATTAGAGATGTGAAACGGTCTAGAGTCTAGGCACTTACGGAGGTCACCAGATTGGGTAGCAGTGGCCCGGGTGAGTCGTGTAAGGATCACGCGACGTTCATGAGGCCACTTAGGCAATGACGCAGGGAGGACCGCCAAGGCCTCCGTCAGCATTAACGGGAATAGAGGGGGTCGGCGTGCTCTCGGGGATATCGGAGGCGACAGAGGTGTAGGAAACGAAGAGATCCATAGAGTGCATGTGTGTTAGATCGAGAGGAGTGTGTAGTTGAGCTTGGGCTGTAGGTTTACGATGAGATTGTCTGATTGAGGGAGGCTCACGTCCTGCATTTATACACCATGAGCTGTACGAGAATATGAGTCGGTACTCTTGATGAACGCCGCAGGACATGCATGAGTAATAAAATGCCACAAGCAACTTGAAACATCATTCCACCAGCTACCAGGGCAAGGGTGTGTGTCACGCGTCGTTTGACAGACTAGCCCAAACGGGCCACGGTAGGAATACTGGGGGATGATGGGCATATCGGCGGCATATCTAAGTTTCATCTTCTCTGTGCTCTGTGCATTTGCATTTCTTGCCGGTCATGTGACACCAACACAGTCACCACTTTGCCCATGAAACGAATAAACCACTACCAAGACACATCCGGGATGAAACTGAATGCCGGTGAGGCCAAGTCAAGAGGGCATGCAGAAGGTTTCCTGAGGAGACGAGTGATATATGCACTGCTTAGGATGATGTATGGAACTGCGAGTAAGAAAGGAACATCCACTGGCAGGAACATTATGCTCACCTCAGTGACCAGTCCGCGTATTGATAGTATCCCTGACCCCTTAGCATCACACGGTGTCACCCACCCCCGCATTGCGTCCCCATCCACATTCGGAATAAGCCCTAAAACAAACATACGCCACCGTATACGAGGAAGTGGTACAAACAGAGGGAGAATGTGAACATACATGGGAGAACAAAGGCGGTGTGGTTCATATTCTGTGCATTAGTCCGTTCCGTTGTCGGGACAAGGACAATCCCTGACGTGAACGCATCCAGGCGACAGAAATAAACGTGCAACGGTGACTTTACCAACTTTCGACTCAATCAACAGATGCGACCGGAGCAACGCACCCCATCGTATTTGCGCCTATGACATATGAGGGGTAAGATGGTCCGAGATTAGGTGAAAGTGAAAGGGGGTGGCTATAGATGCAGTGGCAAAATGATTGTGAGAGGAAGTGAGGCCTAGTGAGGCTAGCGAGGCATTAATTGACGTGAGGGGGAAAGACAAGCAAAGATGACGTAACCAGTAGCATTTTTCGTGTGCCTCGGGCTCGGGGAGCGGAGCCGGCACATGTCCGAGTCTAGTTCCGTGACCCCGGGAAGGACTACATGCCAGTGCTTTTTGTGCATCTCAAGCAGAGCAAATTTGCGTTGAAATTCCGCGGATTGGTGCGTGGTACTTCAGCCAATCTAAGTTGAACCACGTCCTCTTGTTACCGGAACCACCTGCTCGGGCGGCGGCGTATCGAAGAAACTTTATCGTGTTGATATTGATATACAACTTCCTTTCCTAGCCCACTTTTCTGAATTGGGGTACACCGGCCGGGTCTGCGTCTTCTGGGATCTAATTGCATTGGCCACTTCACGTTCACGTTCACCAGGTCCACTGTCTCCGGGTCGTTGTAGGTATGTCCACACAGAGTTGTTCGCGCAAGGTGAAGCACATAGATACTTGGATCACGTAAAGGATCCTCCACATTGCCTGCATCACCTGTCACTTACAATTGTTCCCACAGAGGGATCACTTCTCCACAGTAACTGCCGCTGACGCCACTCGCCACCCACTACATCAAATCGTCACGGCGTTTAGTAGCCGTTGACGTGAAACTTTGACATGGCTGCTCTATCCTCAGATAGTGGCACGGTGTTATGATGCACCGTAACGACTCTATCATCGCCCCAATTGTCTGCGCCAAAAACTTTGTGCGATACAGTTCTGTCAGCTTTCTCTCCCATGTACTTACTCGGCCGCAATTAGTTGGACCCACTTTCGTGTATATAACAAAGGAGGGCAAGATCCTGACACTGGCGTAATCAAGCAACACACAGTCTCCTGACATACCCCAACTTGCGCACAATCGCACCTCAGCGTACCATCTCAATTTGACATACATCAATGGATCTCTTCACGACACTTTTCTCCATCGCCTTTGGCGCTCCTCAGCCCACCCCCATCAATGTCATTTATATCTATACTAATCGTTGTGATGGTGTCCCGGACCCTAATAATTGCGTTGTCGCATAGACAGCCTTTTGGTTGCTCGTATGGTAGCGGTAGCTATTCCACGACAATCCGGGAATTACTACCCTGAGTATGTTCCGCCTTCAACGTCATTTTCTCTTTTGAGCCTCGTTTTCTAATTGTTGCGTACTACAGATACATCAATTGTTTGTCTTGGCCGCCTCGGATGTCCTTTTAATATGTTTTCCGGGGGAAATAATCGACGATGGTAGACATGTCTTTCGCTTCAATTTCTGACCTATTTCTCCTCTAGTAGTATCTTTTGACTGAACTTCTTTTCGAGGGTTAGTTCAGCTTGAGACCGCTTGGTTACTGGAACGTCACCGGTCACCCACCGCGGATGGCGGTTAATCATCTGCCCTGCACGAACGTTTCACAGGACGCAGAAGTCCTGCGACAAACTAGAAAGGAATTTTATTTGTCTTTTGAAAGTGGATCAGATATGCGAGCAACGTCGAACGCGCTATCGTCTTATGCGAGATACTAGAAATATCAAGGACACATTCTGATATGCTGAAGTGGTCGAGAGTGAGCACCCTCCAATGGTCATCGCATTTCTGCACCTACGCTCTAGACAGTACGGGCACTTATCCGCCGTGTTCCGAAAATAAGAATTTCACCGTTTTCCATATCCGAACAAGCCCAATTTTCGACAGCGCGTGGCGCCCCCCATATTATCCATCGAAGACAGAACGAGAGTGGATACTACGTGGCAGAATTCAGACAAGTGCCGAGCCGACGGGGAGCATCCGACTCGAAGACCGAACTGGACGACAATGCTCAGTGCGAGAATACACTCGACGCTGCCTCGATCTTCCTCTATACCTCCAGAGGGTTGCAGCTTCATAATTGATGTGTAGGATGTAAGGCATGGACGCAATGAACATTTCCAGGCCAAAATCTTCACTTTGAGCCTTGATTCTCTACTCCATGACATGGCTGTCGAGCTCCAGTGATCGTTTCGACACTCAGCCAATTTCCTTGGCTACTACTTTCCCAATAAGCCTATATGATCCAGCCATAACAACAGCCTCGCAATTAAGAATAACGGTCCAAGTTCTCAATACCAGGTGACGATAAATTAGGATCAAAACAATTGGGACTGCGGCGTAAGTAACAAAACCGTTGAACAAAGCGGAGAAAGTATGGGCTGTCGCCAAAAATTGGCACTGCCGTAATTCATGGTGTGTTCAGCGCACGTGGAAGAAGAGAATGTGTTTCGCGGAGTCTAGTAGCCAGTTAGAGTGTGGAGGAAGTGTGGAGGATAGAATCCGGGGGCTTCAACTTGAACTTGACTTGGCGCCGGTACCGAGGTAGTGTTTACAAAAGTGCAAACAACGTCACACAACACCGGACCGGCCGGACCGCTTGTCGAAAAGGAAACGCCTTGAAAATGAACGGCGACCCTCCATTAATTGCTCTATCTTTAACTATCCTCGCTCCCTCTCCTCCTCATGGACTTCCTCGTCTCCTTGTCATGTCCCCTTTCCCCTCTCTCCCTTCTCTCCAAGATGCAATGGAAGACCGTATCATATTCTCTCTTGAATACGAGCCCCCAATGACACCCCATCCTCTCCCCCGCGCTCCCTCATGTCCCTCATGCTCACATGCTGTCGTTTCTACCAACTCCTCCACCCGTCCAACAACCCCTGTCTCTACCGCCGAATCTTCTACCGCAAGCTCGACGGCGCCGCCCTCGCCTGCCATTTCCCTCCTTCCTCCGTCAGCGACACATCGCGCTTCTTCCCAGGACTCAGCAGGCGTTTCCGGGCATTGGGCTGCATAATGTCGGGCGATACCCACCACCCTAATTTGGAGGACGCCCTCCTCACGGCGTACATCATGGTGCTCGAGCACGACTCCCTCAACTATCAACACCTTCTAGACGTCACCCTCCCCGCGCTTCTCGTCAGATACATCAACGAGCGTTTGCATCGCGGCTACAACGTCTGTCCCGTCGAGGACACGTGCAATATCCTCGCCGTCGCTCTCTTTTGGCATATGCCTTCACAAGGTCTGTGGATGGTCGTAGCTCACTTTCTTCCCTTCTGCAAACCGTCCCTCTTCTCCCGTCAGACGCCCTCAACGGAGAGTCAGTTGATAGCCTCGAGAGGAGGATGATGGCTGCATCGATCTCGATGGTCCACAGCAGGTGTTCTATTTCTGGTATTCAAGAAGTCGGCGAGTGCCCCAAGCGGTTGGCATCCGTTTCGTCGTCGTAGTCCCGTAGAGCGTTCCACCACATCGACGGTGCCTTCGAGTCGCAGAAGTGCGGACAGGAATGCGCGCGATGCGCCGGCGTGCATGGGCAATTGCGGCTGTGCACAATGTCGTTTGAGGAAGAGAAAGTCGGTATCCGACTTGACCGCGAGGGTTGCGGGCAGAACCAAAAATAGCAGCGAAAAGCAAGTTGTGGGCGCACTGCCTTGATTCCGCTTTGTGCGACGGCCAGTACGCACGCAAACTACTCCATGTCCCTGCAGAGCCCACCAGATATGCGTGTGCACACCGGTTAGAAAAGCATGCGAATTATCAAAACCGAGCAGAGAGAACGAATGTTGCACAGGTGCATGACCTGCATGAGCAGGGTCGTGAGTACGGGCGCGTCGGAAAGGCCACGCAAAGCGTATCAAGCAAAGCGCTAAGCATCCGAGGAAGTTTTTGTTCTAAGCTGCGATTACACAAGTACTAACAATACCGACCATCTCACTTTGATTTTTTTTCCACAGAATAGGGGAAAATG
>QFFA01008237.1:0-11813 GCA_003316565.1 Russula foetens | reverse complement strand
GACCAAGCCTCTGAGTCCGGGTCCCCAAGTAAGGACAGTGCAAGCAAGCGTTCTGAGACTCCGACACCATGGAGATGGGAGAAGGTCAAGGGTGCCATTCTTCGACCTTCGATCGCTGGTGGCCTCGTCGGCATTGGCGGGTTTCTATTCGCTTCAGGCATTGACGAGAATTGACCTATCTTCTCTAGTTAACATTGGTCTTCTAGCTGGTGGTTCATATGCGTTCTACACACATCCGAGCATGCGCCGCGACACCAGGATTATTGCGTCTGCTGCGGCGGCCACTTTTGCGTTGTTTGGTGTTGAGACGTATGCCATCAAGGTGTGCCAAAATAAGAACGCGACAGATCGGAAGAACGAGGAAGGTTCAATGGCTGCATTTGTCCGCCGCTTTGTTCGTGACTATGCACCAAGGTCATGGGTAATTGGAGGAACTACGGGGGTCGGTAAGTCCATTCAGTGCACATGTTGAAACCTATATCAGTTCTTGCGTCAGTCAACGCCTGCATCCTGAGCATCGTGGGCTATCTCGCGTACAGAAACTGGGATAGACCGAATTGGGATAGGCGCTCCGTTTCAGTTGCATCGGTTGGCCTGCTAGCACTGTTGGGGTGCGAAATGTATGCATCCATTATAGGCAATCACGTTTTGGCGTTCGCTGACTTTGTCTGTATCGTGGTCGTATCGTGACGTCCGTTAGGCAGTACTTCCGTCCGAAGTCATGAGGTACCATCCAACGACACAGCCTGGGAGTCGTTATAATAAACATTTTGGCTGTGAGACGGATGGCCAGGAAGGGTAGGTAAATGCGAGACGTGAGGAAAGGAGGAAAGGACAACCGTCGATACATGTCTCGTACTACAGTCCTAATAAAAATCCCAGCTCATCATCTCATCGACGGGTTAATCCATGCGGCAAGTGTATACGGATATGGTATTTGTTTCCCACAGTTTCTTTCCGCAACGCGTCTCGCGCAACTGTTACGCGCCGATTCATTGTTCGTGTTTAAAAACAACATGTCTTCCGACCTCTCCTCACTTTTGGCTTCCTCGAAGGCTCTCACATCACATTTGAAGCGACAAGATTTACCGAATGTGTCCCTTTCCTTGGATCAGATAGAGGCCCAATCGCGAAGACTTCTCCCACGACAAACTGGAGCTCAAGCAGATACGGGTCGCGCGTAAGTGTTCAACGAGCAATGATGAGGAATTTTGGTTGATATGGCCTTTAGGAATTACCTCTTAGCACAAGCACACATCGATGTTCCAGCACTCGCACACTCCATCGCACACCTCAACACCTCTGCCACATTCCTACCGTTACAACCCCTCCAAGACACCGATATCTCAGGTTACTTAAGACACGCACATGAGCAAAACGTTATATCGACAATTGAGGAGGCACGCAGAGAGACCCAAGAGGAATTTTATCGCGTTCTAGAGGATAGAAGTAGGCGCGAGTGGGAGGCCCGTAAGAAGCGTGTTTTTGAAGAGTTGGGTGGGCGGCCAGGTGGGGACAGTGGATCCTTAGTATTAAGAAGCAAGACGCCTCAAACTAGAAGTGCACTCACGGTGTGTGGACTCCCACGGATCTGATGGCCTCCGTTGACCTCTTCTCAGCTTAGCGCGGCTCCAAGCCCGAGCGTGCAAGTACAGGGCAAAATGATGGCGTATGACCGCGTCGTCGTTGAGTTAAATGCGGCCCGTTTACGTGGCACGTCGTTTCCAATTGTTCACGGGTTCATCCAAGCTGCGCTTTCCCTCAATCCAGATGTCAGTGCCGTTCAGCGATGCCCAATGGTTCATCTCATTCGTTCCGATTTAGCGCGCTCATCAGGTCGTTCAAACATTCCATATCCTCGCAAAAATAACTGGTGAACCTCCTGGGATTCCGCCGCTCGCCCACGCAGGGGCGCATATCCTGAACACGCCGCTATTAGAGCGCCTGCATGCCCGTGCTCACCTTGGCGACCCTACATCAAAGGAAGCCGTCGAGTTGAGAAAAAATATTGCCACGGGGGCGCGTGCTGCTCTTGAAGAACAGTATCTTGACGTACTGGAACGCACAATCCAGGCACGCCCGCTTGACGCATGCCTCGGCGGAGACCCAAGCATTTCGAACCGCGTGCGCGCATTTTTGCTGGTACGATACTATCGTGGGGGTGCATGGCAGGACCGAATCGAGGTGGCTCAGATCACAACTTTTTTCCGAACACTGCTGACGCTCCTGGTAGTTGGTTGCGGCTCAGCCACTGTGGGCCAAGTTATTCTATTTGGTGCGGACGGGGCATGCGAGAGAAGCCCTTGATGAGGCGCTTGCACATCGACAGGCTATTGAGCACCGCGAAGATAGCTTTGTAGCACATTTTCGTCTCTGGTTGGAGTCGCCTGATCATCGGTATGTTCTTCCTCGTCATCCCTCACATGGTCATCATGTCCTAATGTGCTAACCACCACTTATCATCAGTCTACCAAAGCCTCATCGCGACCACGTCCAGGCCATTTACAATGCACACATGCTACATTCCACAAGTGTCGATCCCTTCAAGCTTGCTCTTTATAAGCTTATGGGCAAGTTGGACCCATCCAAGCGCAACGTTCCACTTGTCACGGCAACAACGGAGGATTGGCTCTGGTTCCAACTCGCAATGGCATGTTTTGTTTTCAATCAGCCTATTTTTTTTTTCTGATACATGTTGTGCAGGTTGATGAGGAGAGTGGTGGCCTGCGTGGACTTGCGGAGGTATTGCTCAACTACGGAGAACGTCATTTCGAAGGCGCTCCCGGCTCCAAGGGAGCACGAATTGGTTTATGGGCTGCCGTACTTCTCACGTGCGGTGAGTTTGAGAGGGTGCGTAGTCTTGCCCATGCATCCCACCCTTCTTAGTGATAAAACATGTCACTTTAGGCCGTTGCCGCGCTTGGGGACCATCCGGAGACAGAGATTGAAGCAGTCCACCTAGCTATTGCACTGGCCTACCATGGTCTATTACGTGCACCTTCTCGTGCCGAGTCATCGGACATCACGCCTTGTAAGTAACGATCGCGTACAAGGTTCAGTCCCTAAAACGACTCTTTTAGTGTCTCTTTCCTCGTCTTTCCCGCCTGCTTTCAGTCTTTCAACACTCATTTGGCGTTATGTGCGTCAGTTTGTGCGGCTGGATGCCAAAGAGGCCCTGCAATATGTGTACACGGTTACCTTGGGTGCGGATCAGCCAGGCGGCATCGGCAAGGAACAACTCGAACAGGCATGGGACCTTGTGCGGCGTGTCATCTTACTCGCCAATGCAGGCCCCGCATGGGATGAACTTGTTGGCGGGTTTCGGGCCGATGGCATGCGTTTCGTATGTCTCTTCTCATTACCTTATACTACTGAAACTCACCAAGTGCAGACGGGCGTTATCGAACAGGCGGCACCGTTGCTTAAGCTTCATGACGCTCAAGAACTCAATGCCGAGGTCTTTGTTCCTGCCGCACGGCAGGCGGAGGAGAGTGATCGCGTTCTTCAAGCAATAAAACTGTACAATCTGGCGGGTGAGTATACTACTGTCGTCAGCAGTCTCGCCACCGCACTCGGTACAACATTGGCTGCACCTGGCGGTGGCGGAGAGCGAGCACGCTCCCTCGAAGCAGCTGCCATTGACATAATTCGGCACTATGAACGGATGGGTCGTGCCCCAGGGCGTGTGAGAGATGCTGTTGTGAAGCTATTACGCGTGAGAGAGGCACTTGATGCAAAAGCTGAAGGGAGAGTTGATCGAGCGCTTGAGGTGAGCGGCCACGACCTGACGTCGACGTAACATGACGATGAGTGCAGATCGTGGAGTCAACGGACCTTGTACCACTCGATGGCGATGTGGCGAAGATCAATCGACGCGCAGAGGAATTTAAGGAATTGCATGATTCCTTGCAGCGCAACTTACACACGTACCTCCCACTCGCGATGGACGCCATAGCTGGGGTCTACCAGAAGGCCAAGACGTCAAATACGCCTGATGCGAGTAGGCAAATGGTACGGGCCCGTTTCTGCCCATTCTTGCACGAATCTGACTTGCTACCCACAGACCCTTGCAACGCTGAGAAAGAAGTCGCGTTCTTTGATGGTCTTTGCCGGCATGCTGCGTTATCGCCTTTCGCCTGATGTATATTCGTATCTCGCGCGGTTGGACGTAGAGGTGGCGCTATAGTCACGGCACTGTGTTGTATGGTTATCGCATTGGAATGTAGCTGTAACCAGTCTCTGTCTCTATGAAATCTTGAGATGTTTCCGTGGGTGAAATTTGTTCGAGTGCCACGCGCGTAAGATAGGTTTAAACTCCGACAACGCGACGCGTCGCGTCAAACAAGGGGCATCTCAGCTAATCGTGCCAGTGATTCGATTGTGCTGCAACAGTTTCAAAGAACCGGTTCTCATCTCGTGGTAGACCGGTGCTGCACCGCTGCTCAACATGTACATCAAGACGTTAACGATCCAGGGCTTCAAGTCATGTGAGCCTCACTTGTGATCTAAATGCGCAGTGTGCGGACGTTGACTCCACATAGATAGGGACCAGACTCAGATAGAGCCATTTTCTCCCAGACATAACGTTGTAGTAGGACGGAATGGGTCAGGGAAGAGCAACTTTTTTGCTGGTATGGGCCCAGTGTTTCATTATCTTGCACTCACCTGCTCACCCCTCGCAGCCATTCGTTTCGTTCTCTCTGATGCATACACATCCATGTCGCGCGAAGAACGTCAAGCACTCCTCCATGAAGGTATCTCGACTACAACCACGCTCTCTGCCTACGGTCCGTGTCCTGGCATTACCAAGCCAAACAACGTCTCTTAACATTACCCGCAGTCGAGATAGTATTCGATAACTCCGACAATCGTTTTCCAACTGGCCGGGATGAAGTTGTTTTGCGTCGCACTATAGGACTAAAGAAAGATGAATACAGCCTCGACAAAAAGAGCGCTAGCAAAGCTGATGTCATGAACCTTCTTGAGAGCGCGGGCTTCAGCAAAGCCAACCCATACTACATTGTTCCCCAAGGCCGAGTGAGTCCATAAATATGATAGAGGTGTCTTTGTTGCTGACCATGAGTAGATTACCGCACTTACAAACGCGAAAGATCATGAACGTCTCGCTCTCCTCAAAGAGGTTGCGGGAACAAAAGTTTACGAGCAGCGACGTGCTGAATCCCTGCGTATTATGACCGAGACTGAAGGGAAGAAGTCAAAGATCATCGAGCTACTCGATTTCATTGAGACGCGTCTTGAAGAACTTGAAGAAGAGAAAGAAGAATTAAAGGAGTTCCAAGAGAAGGATAAGGAAAAACGCTGCCTCGAGTACGCACTATATCAGCGTGAGTTGGAAGAGGTCGCGGAAGCGCTTGAAGAGATCGAGGAGGAAAGGAAGAAAGAGCTTCATGGGGCGAATCAACGCCGTGAATTGTTTTCCGATCGAGAACAGCAAATTCAGGTAACCTCCCTTTCTTTCTACATGCCTTATGTTTACGACATCAATTAATCCCTCAGACACTGGAGAACCAAATATCCACAGCAAAGCACGAACTATCCACCCTTCAGCTGACGAAACATGGTGCCCAGGCGGAGCTAGCTGACCTCATTCGCTCGCAGAAGGAGCTCGAGCTTCGAATTGCCGACCTTCGTGTGGCTGATGCACGTGCTGGTGGCCAGCGCAACGCCCTCGAAAGCGAACTAGCCAACGCCGAGGCTCAGATAGCGCGGAAGGAGGAAACCTTGGCTGCGTTACTTCCAAAATGGGAAACACATCGTGCGGCTGAGGCTGAGCAGCGGCGGGCCCTCGATGACGCGAATGGGAAATTGGCCGCACTGTATGCAAAACAAGGCAGGTTACAGCGTTTCCGCACTCGTGCGGAGCGCGACCAGTTCTTGCGTAGCGAACTCGCGGCTCTCGAATCCCACGGGACGTCTCTAAACGATGCTCTTAATACTTCCGGTGTTGAGCTGCAGACCGCAGTAAGCTTACGTGATCAACTCAATGACCAAATGGCGGATGTCGTCCAGCGTGGTGAAGAGAGTCGTGGCCAGGCAAGAGCGCTTGGTGAGGAGCTCGCAAGACTTATGGAGCAGCGTGGGGAATGGGTTGAACAGCGCAAGGACCTGTGGCGCGAGGATGCGAAGCTTGACTCGACGAGGAATCATGCTGCAGATGAGTTGAGGTCGGCGGAAAGGAATCTGGCAAGCATGATGGACAAGGTAAACACCAGAGTGCGTAGCGAATCCCCAACTAATCGCGTTTCAGGATACTGGTATTGGGTTACGTGCCGTTGATTCTATTGCCGAACGCCTAAATCTGGATGGTGTTTATGGTCCTCTGTATCGGCTCTTCGAGGTCACAGATGCGAAATTCAATACTGCTGTCGAGTTGACAGCAGGAAATAGGTGAAGTCCTTCGACATGCGTGCTCTTTGTCGCACTCACCATTTCTGATCACACAATCTAGTCTGTTTCATGTGGTTGTTGATACGGATCAGACTGCGTCCAAGGTTCTAGAAGTCATGCTACGTGAGAGGACCGGTCGCGTCACTTTCATGCCTCTTAACCGTCTCAAGCCCAAGAATCCTGTTCCGCCGAATGCCGACGACGCAATTCCTCTTCTGGAAAAGCTTCGCTATGACTCAGCGCATGCCAAAGCGTTTGAACAAGTGTTCGGTAAAACGTGTGTTTGTCGTGACCTCACAGTTGCTGCCGCATATGTGAAGAGTCACGGTATCAACACGATCACACTTGATGGCGATAAGGTTGATCGCAAAGGCGCGCTCACAGGCGGGTATTACGATGTTCGACGCTCGCGGCTTGACGCTGTGAAGAATGTGGCAACCTGGCGCTCCAGGGTTTCTGCTGAAGAAAATCGCTCACGAGAGGTGAAAGCTGCCACACTCAAGCTCGATCAGGAGATCGCCCGGGTGGGCGGTCGTATACAAATATCGGGTAACAAGCAAAAGGTGGCACGAGAGGCGCGAGAGGGTATCAGTACCGAAACCGCTGCCCTTCAGAAGGAGAAGGAGCGTGTGGAGGGTAGAATCACAAAGCTTGAAGAAGACATCCAAGAACTCAATGGCGAGCTGCGCGCGCTAAGTGCTCGCATCGAGGCCTACAAACTCGAGTTGTCAAGTCCGATGGTTCAGGAGTTAAGTGTAGAGGAGAGGGATTACATCGCAGAGCTCAGCAAAGATGTCGAAGCCCGGCAGAAGCTACTTGTAGAGATGGGCAAGACAAAGACTGAGGTTTGTATTTCCGGATTTCATTCGTGCCAGTCGTATTGACGAATGTGGGTGTCAGCTGGGCAGAAGCAAGAATATCATTCAAATTGAGCTGAATGAGAGCTTACGTCGGCGTCGCGATGAACTACATACTGAAATCGAAGGACTTGGTGAACCCGAAAGCGGTGATGCTAACGCGGCGGACGACCTGAAAGTCCGAACGCACGAAATCACCTCAGTAAATAATGCTATCACTACCCTCACAAAGAGGGTGCAAGGTCCGTGTTCTTCCCGCAGAGCCTATAATGCAGTTGCTTTACTGTTTGACAGATATGGAAAGGTCAATCGACAAACTCATGCATGACCTCCACGAACACCGCAGCAACCTAGAAGCGATGCAAAATCAACAGGCAGAGGACGGACGTAGCATGGCAAAACAACAAAAGAATACGGAGCGTTATCTTGCCAAGAAGAATCTGCTTATGAACAAGAAAGACGAATGCAACCGCAATATCCGAGATCTTGGAGTGCTTCCAGAGGAAGCTTTCGATAAGTATATCAATGACAAGTCGGATAGGGTGAGCTTGATCCTGATATGCGTTCTCAGCTGGTAATGACTCCTCTCAGCTGGTCAGGAAACTGCACACGGTGAATGAAGGCCTTAAAAAATTCGCACACGTCAACAAGAAGGCATTCGAGCAGTACAACAATTTCACGAAGCAAAGGGACCAACTCTTGAAACGCCGCGAGGACCTAGAGAAGTCTGGAGAATCGATTGAGGAACTGGTTGAGGTCCTGGATCAACGTAAAGACGAGGCTATTGAACGGACATTTAAGCAAGTAGCAAAGAACTTCGAGGAGGTTTTCGAAACCCTAGTGCCTGCTGGTAAAGGCAAGCTTATCATCCAGAGACGTGCGGATCAGGTGGGTACCTGCAGTTATAGACCGCTGACTCGGCTGAGGTTGCCTCGCAGGATGATGATGAAGCGGAAGAGGCCGAGGACTCCCAGCAACGCACCGTCGACAACTACACCGGGGTGGCAATAAAGGTGTGCGTTGTCGTGCGATACATTTCGTGTGTCTAAGTTTTTATCCCACATAGGTTTCGTTCAACTCTAAAGTGGACGAGGGACTTCGCATTCAGCAACTTTCTGGGGGTCAAAAGTCGCTGGTTGCCTTGGCTCTTGGCTCGTACTACACATCTGATTATATTGCGCCGTCTAACTTCCTCTCTAGTCTTTGCGATACAAAAATGCGATCCGGCGCCGTTTTACCTGTTTGATGAGGTGCATCAGTGTCCGGATGGTTGTTAGAGATAAAGCTGTTGACCATTGACCTGCAGATCGACGCCAACTTAGATGCCCAGTACCGGACTGCTGTCGCTGGTGAGTGTGTAATTGCTCCTTTACGCAGTATTCTCAACTATGAGAAGCAATGATACATTCTCTGTCTTCGTCTGGCCAATTCATCACGACAACGTTCCGTCCTGAGATGCTTGTATCGGCGGACAAATTTTATGGTGTCCTCTTCAATAACCAAAAGATCAGTTCCATCCGTAGTATAAAGAAGGAGGAAGCAATAGAATTTGTTGACCAGGTACGTTTCAAAGATGAGCAGTTCACAGCCTTGTCTAAGGCACTATTTTACGCGCACACAGGAAGCCCAGGCACAGTGATCCCCCGGATACTGCCACGACACGACGACATTTTCCATCTCCGGGTTGTACTGTAGCTAAGATATCACATAATCAATGCTATTTTTCTGCTTTCACGTGTTACGGACCATACGGTAGTCATCGGGCCGAGAGTTGTTTTCCTCACTCGGACTTTCATCCACGACTGTTTTGTTTGGGGCTCGCCATCTGGGACGCGTCCCACGCATCTCCTATCCATTTCTCGGATTATATTCTCTATGAACTATCTATGGGGTGCTGTCAATGCTATCAGTGCACCATACCAATATTACAAGGACATCAATCCCGCAACACTTACTGGGGCCATTGATGTCATCGTTGTCCGACGGCCTGGGTCCAGTGGGACGATGGAACTCGTTTGCTCCCCTTTTCATGTCCGGTTCGGGAAGTGGCAAGTACTCAGGCCTAGTGAGAAGAAGGTGAGAACATGTTCTTGTTCATGGGTTGCTTATGCGTCCGCTCCCTGTTTCTAGGTGGTCATAACGGTGAATGGGAAAGCTGTGCCATTCAACATGAAGATCGGAGAAGCAGGAGAGGCTTTTTTTGTCTTCGAGACAGACATTGATGTTCCGGATGACCTTATCACTTCTCCACTGCTCGAGCCGACGGAGCTCGTATCACCCGACCCCGTGCCTCTAGAAGATTTCGGGAGATTCGGTGCAAGAGACCGTAGGGGTAGCTTCACGGACGATGGAATCAGTCAGGAACCTGATTTCCTCGATCTTGATGCACCTTCTACTTCACTGTCTGGGGAGGATTCGAAAACGACATCCTCATCTAACCGACTAGACTCTCCTGGCACTTCCTCTCAACGTGCGGGAGATTTATCTGACCTGGTAAACTCGAGGAATGCACCAACTCCCATTTCCGTCAAAGCAGAAAATGACCGCGTCACAGCGACCACGCCCAATGTAGAGGAGTTGGATGATGAGGCCCATTCTGGGCATGTTTTGAAGGATGTTTCTGCATCACATGATAACGGAACTGGAGGTATGTTGTGTTCCACTTTTTCTCTATTTAGCTGTGATAGCTGGTAGATGTTGAACTTGATATGGGCGGATATCACACCTTGGACCCTTCGAACGCTAAACGAACGTGTTCGCCTCAGCACAATACAGGTTTGTTTCCCCTGAATGATGCCCCATTTTTTCTTAACTGTTTGAATAGATGCTTTGCAATATTCTCATCCAAAGAATCACAGCAATGTTTTTTCCACATCAGTTACCCCTACAGACCCGCCAAATACCCTCTCCTTTCGTAATGCATCGTTTTCTCATGCATCCATACCCTTTCCAAGCCTACAACCACCCTCTGCTTTACCATCTAATCCCCCTCTCAACTCTTCGATCCCTCTCCAAATAAGTTCGGCGGCTGCGCCAGACGAATACTCCTGGGAGTGGGGTGGGTTTCCCCAACGCTCCCAAGTTCATATGGAATTTCCCACACTTTCGGACACCGCTCCGCTGAATCCGCATGACCTTGAGGCGGATGGACAACTCCCAGTTATTCAACCTACAGAATTTCAGCGCAGCAAGAGCCTTCCCCCCGAATTTGAACATGACGTTTCAGATGGAGTACCATCGATGTCGCTGCAGTCGGACGAACAACCTAATGAGCAGGAACCATTGTCCGATGTAGAAATGGGTTTCGATCAGGATTCGGGTATGTCGGGTCGGGAACGCCGGTCTTGGGTTCGTTGGTGGCGCCGCGATAGTAGACACTCGCGAAGTGTTAACGTGCGACTGGTTCATCCAGCCCTGAAGAGTGCAGCGAGCACTCCATCCCCCAGCGTCAGTTGTATTTGGTCCCTTCTCTTGTGCGATTCTCATCACTTTACCACGAAAAGGAATCACGGGAGGCTTCATCCGTCCATGTGTCGACTCCAGAAGAGTGTGCACGCGAAATGACCAGCCTTTCACTACCCGCGTCTTCCCCGGAGCTGCCGGGTAGTATAGATTCATCGCTTTCCGACAGACGACGAAAAGTGAAGTACGCGAAGACGCTCAGGCTCACATCTGAGCAGTTGGTAAGGTTCACGACGTGGTCCTGAGCTCGTAACCGACACAATGTCATAGGAAGCTCTCAATTTGCGTCCAGGAGCGAATACGATCACGTTTTCATTGTCATCATCTGGTGTAGTGGCATGCGCTGCCCGTATCTTCATGTGGGAACACACGGACAGGCTGGTGGTATCTGATATTGACGGAACAATTACCAAGTGTGTCCGATAAGTTTGCTCTCTGCAGCGTCGGCTAAGATTGGCAGGTCTGATGCCCTTGGGCATGTGTTTAACCTAATCGGGCGTGACTGGACGCACCTCGGTGTTGCCAAACTGTACACTGACATCTACAAGAATGGCTATAAGATCATGTATCTTACATCTCGTGCCATTGGCCAAGCCGATTCTACGCGTTATTATCTTCAAGGCATCAAACAGAATGATTATCAGTTACCGGAGGGCCCAGTTATCATGAGCCCGGATCGCTTGATGGCTTCGCTACATCGGTGAGCCGGGTAAATCGGCATTATCACGACGTAGACTGACGGTATTGTGTTGAATGGGGCAGGGAGGTAATAATGCGCAAGCCTGAGGTATTCAAGATGGCTTGTCTACGTGATATCCAGCGACTGTTCGGACCCGCAGCTCCTTTCCCTTTCTACGCAGGTTTTGGAAATCGAATTACGGATGCTTTGTCATACCGCAGCGTCAACATTCCGAGCTCGCGGATTTTCACAATCGACTCTAACGGGGAGGTAAAGATGGAGTTACTTGACCTTGTTGGGCACAAGTCCGAGTAATGTTACACAAATTGAATTCACTGTCAATATTGTTGACGAAGCCTTTAGATCCGTGCGGAGCTATATCCACATGACGGACCTCGTTGATCAGA